>PYXC01001355.1:1385000-1532500 GCA_015244755.2 Tenualosa ilisha
TAGCCTCCGCAGAGACATGTTTACATAGACACACTGACTGCCCTTCTACTGTGTGGCAACAGCATATATCTGACTCCACACACACTACATGGACTCTGCCTGTGTGTTTAACCTATATATACAAGCACTCATACACAGAATGCAGACATAAGACATACATGTGCATTCCTCAAGTGCAAGGGTTTCAACAGTTTTTCTTACCCACAGAATTTCACTAATAACAAGCCTTCACTTACTTCTACACTACACTACTGTTTGTTCTTGTTGTAGTATTACATACATACTCCATTACATGCTGTACAGTATGATCATAATATTGCAGCCTAACTGTATGCCCTTATACTACAGTATGATCACAGTTCCATATTATTAAGGTATTAGTATTAATATTAGCATTACCCTTAGTGTTTGTATTAATATTGGTATTGGTATAACAGTATAAGGTCCTCTCATTCATGAGTAAAGTGTTCCTGGTTGGGATTCAACAGCCCTCCCCTGGCCCTGTTGGTGGCATCAGCAGGCTGATTCTGTTACACCTGTCACATTCCCTTGGAGCCCCTGCCAACATGGGACCAGTCAGGGGCCGTGTGTGTGTGTGTGTGTGTGTGTGTGTGTGTGTTTGTGTATGTGTGTGTGTGTTGGGATGGGGGCTGGGGGCGGATCAGTCACCAGTCTAAGCCTTTCCATTACCAACCCTCCACACACTTACCATCACATTGACACCTGGCCACACTCTCACGCGCTACCACTGGAGGCCACCATAGCAGAGCCGGAATTAGAGATAAAGAGTTTTGTCTAGGGTTTGAACTAGAGCCATTCCATCACGTCACAATAACCCCCTCAATCTCACATCCTGTTCCACTCATGCCTCACTAATTAGGCATGTGTTTCTGTGTGTGTGTGCGTGTGATAATGATTCTTCCCTAAGTAATTGGATCTTGTATTTCTATTATCTCTTAGATCCAAATAAAAGTATCAAATGTGTGTAAATATTCACGCTTTTTTGGTGTCGCTTAATGTCGCATTAATGGCATAAGCCAGACAAAAAGTACTTGTGCAAACTTGTATGCACATACGTAAAATCAAACTAACTGCCAGGGGATTTATGAAAGCATTCAGACTGAGACACCGCTGGCCCAGTGGACACTCTGGGTGAGTCATGACCCATGACTCACAACTGACCTGGAAGTAGAAGTCCAGAATGGAGGTCATGTCTGTCCCCTCTGGAAAACACTATGGTGGGATAAAAAGATAGAGAGATGTGAGGAAAATGAGAGAAATTCAGTTAGATGTCTGCCAAGTGGACTTGCAGAGCGATACACAGATACTAAAGCAAGCCAGAACAAGAGAAAATAGTTATCAAATAGTTCTGAGAGTAGAGTATTGCAAATCAATGTTCATAGGCATACTCACACTCGATTAACGATTAAAAGTATTTTAGGGAAAAGAATGTTCACACTAGGCACATCCATAGAAAACCCCCACACTACATCAAATTTGTCAAAGACAAACAGGTAAAAGGTATGCAAATCAAAGGTAGGCCAATCAACACACACAGATATACAGACACACACAAATAGAGCCTACCAATACCTACCTTCTTCTCTTTCAGGTAGTAGCCAATGGCGAAATTCCTGTCTCCTGACTCACGTTCCGACTGGAATCTGGGTCAAAGAACAGAGAACACACGCTTCTCAATCAAACAAGCCATCAAAACATCCATCCAAACACCCACACCTGTTTTTTATTTTCATTCCAAACTTTATTAAAAATTCATGTTCAGTGGCCATGCAATTAACATGCAATTAGAAGGCTGTTTCCAGTCTTGAAAATTAAATTTATAGTTGTTGTTTTTCTCGTGGCTGGAGAACATTAACCTTTATATCAGGTTTCACCTCCTCACAGATTTACTCCTGTAAACACGCTGAATATTTATGAGACCTCGTTTAGCATTCATGCTGTCTGCAGGCTGAAGACAAACGGGGCTACTGAATAATGAAGGGTGCGTCTCAGGGCACCCTGACAACATGCGGCAGCCAAATGAGATGGCATGAGATGAGATGAGATGAGATGAGATGTGTGCTGGGGCACGGAGAGGTTGGTGGTGCGTGACTTACGTGGCGTTGCTGAATCCCACATACTCGTTGCCTGCCATCTTCTGTAGGAAGTTCATAACCTGGAATGTGTGAGCAAGACTGTGTTAGAACCTGTCGTGTCATGAATTAAAATGAGTTAAGCAAAAACAAAACAAAATAAAAAAAACATACTTCCCATCCAGTTTTTACATATGGCCAATCCCATGCAAACCATCACGTCCATGATGCCAACAAAATGCCACGGTATTTGTATGATGCAAATGATTATGTAAAAAGCCTCATAAAATTTGTTCTACAACCAAGTGCGAATGCTCACATTTGATGTAATCATCATTCACATCACACCATACCATGGCATTGTGTTGGCGTTATGGATGTGACAGTTTTGCATGGAATTGCCCACATACAACACGATCACTGGTGGAGTATTCCGCAATGATGTAGCACCTAAACTATCTGTCTGTGGGCAGAGCAAATGTGATTACTGGGTCAGTATGGGAGCTACTCACATAGTCAAACTTCTCAGCGTTGCCTGCTCCTTGCTAAAAGACAACAAGAGAAAAAAAGAGAGGTTAGAAAGGCAGCACAATAATACAGAGAAAGTTATATACACATAAACATCAGCAGAGGTAGTTTCTAACACTGCTCAACGTGCTTCATGATTCGTTAATGATCGCTGCGGCACTGAGTTAATGAGAGAATGCTCATACAATTACAGAAACTGTGAAATTGCATGAGAACTTTTAAAAGAACAACCAGCTAAGGAAGAGCATAAGCAACTAGGGGACTATTTGAGATAATAAACACTACATGAAATAGGTGACCATAATGAGTCCTCACATGACTGGAATAGATAGATAATGCCTCTATATGCTTCAGTGGTTGACCACGTGTTTAAGAGAGGGTTTGGGTTCAATACTAGGTAGAGAAATGGGTCAGTGTCAAATGATGGTAATGCTGCAGGTTAAAAGACACTGCATAGGGTTTCACCATTTAGTGCACACTATCCTTGGATTAAGAGTGTTTGCTGATAGAGAGGCATGGGGAAGGGGGGGTGGAGGTGGAAGAACACTGGCCAAACATACAGTAGATGTTCATTTGCGCAGTGGTGTGTGTGTGTGTGTGTGTGTGTGTGTGTGTACATTTTGTTTTACTGACACCCTAGTGGTGTGGAAGTATATCTGTGTGTGTGTGTGCATGCCTGAATGTATGTGTGTGTGCAGTGTGCATTTCAGAATGTAAGTGTGAGTGTGTGTGTATGTGTGTGTGTGTGTTCGTGTCCATGTCTGCATGTGTATGCATGAAAGTGCCTGGAGCAGAGTAAGCGAGTGTGTGTGTGAGTGTGGATTAAGGTTAACATGTGTCATATGGGAAGCTTGGAGGATCAGGCCTTATTAGCAGGGCAAGGAGCTGTCAGACGGGTGGATAGAGGGATTGGAAAATGGTGCAATGTACAGAGAGAGACATGGAGAGAGAGGGAAAAGAGACAGAAAGAGAGAAAGAGAGAGAGAGAGTGAAAACTTGCTGTGTAAAGCGTGTAAAGAAACAAGTCCGAAAACAGAGATAGAGGATGAACTCAACTAAAACAGCTGAGTAAAAAAAATAAGTTAAGTGGCTAACAGAGAGAGGAGAGGGAGAGAGGGAGAGAGAGAGAGAGAGAGAAAGAGAGTGAGAGAGTGGTTAAGAAAGATCAAGCGAGAGATGGGGGGGATCAGGAAAATGTTCAAGAGAAGTAGGTCAGGAATTTTGATCACTTCTAGCATTACGGCTAAGGATACTGAGCATTTCCCATACACTCGCTAGTTCAGTCCTAAGCATGTGTTGGGTGGTTAACAAAAGGTTTACTGCATCATCTGCTACTGCTAACCCTAGCTACTGCTAACATACACTGCATTATGTTTTTGCCTTTTGTATAGCATTGGACAAGTTCAGACTGGAATGTCTATCACTCACTCAGCATCCAGCCTGTGTCACAAAAGAATTACCAAAAAAACAGCAACAACAAAAAAAAAAAACAAAAGTGTAAATGCAGAAAGATTACCAACTTCATTGACCTGCTGCAGGTCAAAATCCCCCTGGGGCAAAATCTCACAGATCCTAAGTCTGCAAAATATGCAACAACATGAAAAACCACACACATCCTGAACACCATATCACATGGTTCATAGATCACTTGATCACTTGTACAGTCATACTCATTCCGATACTATTGAGGGGAAAGGGGGGGGGGGGGTGAGAAGGGCTTGGTTGGGGGGGGGGGGACATGTCGTGCAGTGCTTTCAAAAGAATCACTAGAGTGAAGGAGAAAAGTCACAACTCCACAGCACCAGACTACAGAGAGCAGTATACACTGAGGAAATACATCAGTCAAGGGGGGGGGGTGTCACTCTCTTTTCATCATTCAGAGCCGAGAAAGAGAGTGTGTGCGTCACAGAACCACAATGGGTGAATACACAATGAGAAAGGGTTCATGGATGAGGCTATGCGATTTCAGTTTACTCCCATAATAACTAAGACGGGAAGAGCCTACTTCCCCCCAGAATTACTGCTAACAAATCTAAACAGTTCAGAGATATGTATGGGATTCCTGTGAGCTGGTTCACAGAGGTGTGTGTGTGCTTGTGTGTGTGTGCAGGTGTGTTTCACATACAAATACTGTGCGGTGGTGGCGTAGTGGTTAAGGAACCTGGCTAACATGCAAGCAGCATGTGGGTTCGAATCCTGGCTGCCACCGTGGTGCCCTTGAGCAAGGCACTTAGTCCAAAGGGATACTCGAGGGTTGCTCTAAGGGATACTGGCCCTGATGTAATTGATGACAAATATGTAAGTTGCTTTGGATAAAAGCGTCTGCTAAATGCATAAATGTAATGTAAAATCCTTCCCAACATATTAATTGTAAGTACAACGCATAGCCAATATCCAGGCAGGAGACATATTACTGTAAACACTATCTATTTACTGCACATGTGTGTGATGTCACTAATAGATGCTTATTTCTTCCTGAGTTAGTTTCACCGTGTGTGTGTGTGTGTGTGGAATGAGATTAATTCCCGTTCCATTACATAGCCAATGGCAGAGTGGTGACAAAACCATCTTTTGAGTGTGTACCGGTAAATGAATTTCACCCCCAAAAATTCATTTGAGAGAGAGAGATAGAGAGAGAGAGAGAGAGAGAGACATTGATGGTCCCACAGTAGCACTAGATGAGTCACTCCAGTTAAGAACAAATGCAGGGGTTCGGGGTGGGGGTTGGGGGGTCGGCGGGTTGGATGCAGGGGGTGTCACACGCTAGTCGAAACGTGAGACGGCATTAAGCCATGAAGACAACACTATCAGAGAGAAATTCATCTGACAGAAAGAGATGAGAGTAACATACGTCATCCCCCTCACAGCCTTAGTCTTCAATGGAGAACCTACAATGTGCACCAAGGGTCAATCTGAGCCAGACTTACAATAAACGCATTTATTATAGACATTGTAACATGTTTCAGATCAGTAGCTGGGAACTTCAAGTTTAAGTATAAACATACATACTGAGGTCACCAAGACAAGTGCATTTCAACACGGCATTCAAGCGTTACACTTAAGAGCGAAGGCATCTCTTTAAAATAGTCATTATTAATTTTGCAGTTAAACAAGCAGATTAGGACATTCTATTCAGGGATAAGGCTCTTTAGCCAGTTGAAGCTAGAACAATATCCAGACTATTCTGCATGTCCTGCATGAGATCCTGCCTATTTTTCTCCCCCAGTAATTAAATCATGTTCTTTGCTGCCCTTGGATGCACTCAGTGGGCAGAAATCTAAAGTTTCCTCTTGTTTACTGACAGTGGCCACAGGGACCCCACTGTCTACCAGGCAATGCTGTGCTGTGTTTGGGTCCAGCTGAGGGGTTTCTGTTACCCCTAGTGTTCCACCAGGAGTCTGGCCTTTATCTCTCCCACAGGTCGAACTGCTATAAACTGCTACAGCATGACAAGAATGATTTAAGTCCACATATACTGTAACATCTGTCCCGAAACACTACATTTCCCATGTTGAGCAGGTATCATTGCACCACCACACTAGTGGGAATATTGAGGGGGAAAAATGTCTATTTGCTCTGATGTTACAGGGGGGTTATAGTCACAAAACCATGGGGAGATTCTGTTAGGGAAACTGCAAACACTTTATTAGGAAGACTAACAAAGGCAAGAGTGTGGATTTGCAGAGGGAAATGTTTGCTTACCTTTATCAAGGATGTGCACACAATCGCACCAGCATTGACCATGGGATTATGGGGCTTATCTGAAAGAAAGGTGAATAACATGTTTCAAATATTTGCTCCATCAAGAGCCATCAAAATGCATATCCATTATATCAATGCCTAGACATATCACCTGCGATACCACGTCATACACAAACATACTGCAAATCACACTAATAAAACGTGAGATGGGCCAAGAGAAATATTCTGCTCTTGAAATGTCCTGCCCAATCATTTCAGCACTTTCATTTCTTGTTGCTATGACAACATAACAGAGGCAGCAGTGAAAGGTCTGACAATTAGTTTCAGACAGACAACGGCAGTCGAAGTCCCAGGGGATGCAGCTTGTTAATTCATCACACTGTAATTAGATTGGTTCCACAGGGGTGTTATAAATCCATTCATTTCATGAAGATGACAGTGCCCTGGGAGAGTGTCCTCTTTCAGCTGTGGAGGTACAAGGAGGGAGGGAGACGGGTCCCATCACCACTGCCAGGCTCCTGCTCACGACCAGACTACTCTACTGCAGAGGGGCCTCAGCAATCACTCCTGCTCACGACCAGACTACTCTACTGCAGAGGGGCCTCAGCAATCACTGCTGCTCACGACCAGACTACTCTACTGCAGAGGGGCCTCAGCAATCACTCCTGCTCACGACCAGACTACTCTACTGCAGACGGGGCTCAGTGATCACTGCTGCTCACAACCAGACTACTCGACTGCAGAGGGTTCTGAGTGATCACTCCTGCTCATGACCAGACTACTGGACTGCAGAGGGTTCTGAGTGATGACTCCTGCTCATGACCAGACCACTCTACTGCAGAGGGGCCTCAGTGATGACTCACTCTAGGCACACATGCTTGCCTTTAGCTCATGTTCACAGAAATAAGCAATGAGAGCGTATGGCAAATTGGGACCGAGTGTATGAGTCATTGCCAGATGAGTGAATCCATTATAACCTCTACACACACACACACACACACACACACACACACACACACACGTACACACACACACGTACACACACACACGTACACACACACACATACACACACATCTCTCTCCTAACCCCTCCTCCCCATGACTCAAACCACCTCCTTCAACTCCATGGAAGTACCCACATCATTATAACACACAGATCCACTTGTTAATTCATAGGCTCCAATTACAAATGCATTAACAGCTAATGACACTCAGAGAGATTTATTCTGTTATTCTCATGGCGAACTGAGACACACTACATTTTGTACGCTAGTAACAAAGGTTAAATTTTGTACTCGATCCAGAGATACTTCAAACATGAGCCTTGAGGGAGTTCCACAAAGCATTGATGAAAACAATTTGTTATCCCAGGCGCCAGCTGTGGGTTGGTTTGTAGAGTGTTTGATGACTACTAAGGGTCATTGTGTGTGTGTGTGTGTGTGTGTGTGTGTGTGTGTGTGTGTGTGTGCATGCGTGCATTCCCTCACCATCCTCATCCAGGAAGAGCTTGTTGAAGCGCAGGCCACTGGGCTCCTTGCCGATGAAGCGGTGAACATACTCCGTGCCGTGGTCGTGCACAGCGATGGCGTACTTCAAAGGCTTAACGCACGACTGCAGGCAGAATGGGACCTTTGAGTCTCCCACTGTGTGCCTATGAAACAAAACACAGAGCATATCAAAGACAACAAAAAAATAATAAGTGAAAGCCCTGAAACGTTAGCAAGATCAGAAGCTGGCTGACAAAACAGGGAATTTCATTTAGCCTCACATATCTCCTATCTACGGTGGATCATGTTTCACATAGAGGTGTTCTTGAGACACGTTGTTGACAAAGCACCGGAGCCAGTATCAGCATCATTTGAAGCTACAGGTAATTGAGGTGTGATGGTGCGCCAACATTACTGCAAGTCTGTCCAGGCTATATATAGTTAAGGATAATGAGCAGGTTGTACCAGATAACACTCCTGAAACCAGGACAAGCATGGACTGATTACAGATCCATCCAGGGATGCCACATTCAGAAAAGGGAAGAGTACTTACAGGAAACCAGCCACGTCTTGTCAAAAACACACTGTACCTTTGGTAACAACACGAGCAGATAAACAGCCACTGCTTGCCACATCACAAGGATTGGCTATGGCTAAACTCAGAAACTAGAAGTTCCAATCATAAACAAAAATGGAGTCCCAGTATCTCTAATGGATTATCAATATAGGGTACAGCAGACAAAGATCAAAATGGCCGCCGGAACAGAAAAAAACGCCATGAAATAACAGTGCCAAACTTATCTTTACTGCCTTCAAATTGGTAATGACATGATAAAGATGCAGATCAGTGGAGGTGTTATTTGCAAAGCACCTGTTTGTACAGCTTAATGATCCTCGTATCAACACAACAGAGGTGGGAACAGTTATTTTCCACACTGATGACCCATTATATGAATATATGGGCAGAGTTTACTGGTGAAGCCCACTCATATATATCCGCCATTGGTCAAAGTCCAACGCACAAATAAAGAAACAGTACAGTCATTCCTGGTATGTTTCCATGGACAAACAAGGAAAAGGTTTATCTAAACGATAAGATATGTGTGTTACCAGTAACACCTCAGAACACCAAAGAAATGTTAAGTAAGGGACACAGTAAACATATGTGTGTGTGTGTGTTTGAGTGTGTGTGTGTCTGTGTGTGCACATATGACTTAATACGTTAGAAGTCCTCCAAGCTGTGAGAACAAGTAATGTGACTACTTACAAAAAAGATTACTGGATGTGGTTATATGCTTGGACAATCTAACATCAACAAAGATCAGTACGTCTCTATTTAATATCGATCAGCTGTGCATGACAAATGAGGATCTGGGACATGAGAGAACTGGGACATGGGTTTTTCCACACATGTAGTATTTGTGTAGAAATCTAAACTGCCACAATATTGCCCCACCCCTCTCTCTTTGTGTCAGACTAACGCTGATGGATAGATATTGTGCACAATATCTGGCTTACTTCACTTACATATGTTTTCAAAAACCAAATACACACACACACACACACAAACACACGCCACACAAGAACCATGAATCATGAATGCATACACGGTATTCTTCCATGTATTTTTCCTACCTTTGCCCATCCACTGTACACAGGGACACAGCCCACAGGTCAGGACTGAATTTGGCAAGCTGGGGAATGTAGTCAGCAACCTAAAGAGAGCCAAACAAGGAAAACCTTAAAAGACTACAACTATGCATGGAGTATACATATACACTTGTTGGTATGCTTATTATACATAATACTAAATGTTACATTGTACATACGTGTGCTACAATATGATACCATTAACAACCAAACATTGACAAAGAAAGAATGAATAGGTACACAATGCCACGAAAGATGCAAATCAGAAAGCTGTGACAGGGACAGAGAGAGAGAGAGAGAGAGGGAGAGAGAGAATGGAACCCACCTGCCCTCCAGTCAGGTCTTTGGCACTCTCGTACAGCTCATCGATGTGGGAGGAGAAAGTCTGAAAGTCAGGGATGACAAACTTCTTGCGGAAGGCCTGAGTGAGCAGCACAATGTTGCTTTGGACACACCTGCACAAGTGGACAGGACAGGACAGGACAGGATACGCTATGTTAGTACCTAATGTTAGTGCTCACTGGGTGATACTACCATCACTGACAGAGTCCCAGTGCCGCCCCCCCAAAGACTTAATTGGCTTGAGTCAGCCAATCATAAGAGTTCACAGGGCTTTGATTGATACAAGTCTTAAGGTGTATTCATACCTGGAACGATGACTACAAAGATAACTGTAACTATAACCACCTTTTAACATAAAAAAAAATCGATTGTGATGTTTGTTGAGGTTCATGTGAAGTCATGAGACTGTGAGTCCTCTAAGCAAACAGAAATCAGCACTGTGGGGAACAGACCTCATAAACAGCATTATTCTGCATCATCCTCCCTCTCTCTCTGTCTGTCTCTCGTCCTTGAAAACAGAGAAACTCTCACAGCCTTTCCCTACTTTGGGCTTTTGCTGCATTGATTTACATGTTATGCCTGGAGGTGGAGACGTGCTGTGGGCTTCAAATACACAACTCAAACACAACAGCACGTGTGCAGCACTCTTAAGTAGGCTATATGTTGACGTGCGTCTTAATGCTATGCTAACATTTTATTATTTGCTAGATACGTTTATTCATAGTAATGTACAATTGAGGAACAATAACCGAGCTACAAGACGTCACGGGACATGTTGTAAAAAACCACAAAGCAAAAAATACTGCCAAAAACACCAAGGAGAAGTGGCACCAATTTGTCATACAAACTGGGTTTCCATTTAACCTATTCGCATTTCATATCGCATTAACAAACATTCGGCTCAAGAATATGCCCGTTTGCAAGCGTTTCCATCAACTGTGGAATACCAGTAAAAAGCCTAATAACATTAACAACAACAGGCTAATCAAGTGATGTGTTCCGACCAGCTGTGGCATCAACGTCTAGGGACAGAAACACGGTAAATGCAAATATCTGACTTTATCGACTTTAATCACATTATACATTATTCGTATCAAGAGTTAATCCACCCCATTGAGCTAATTACATTTACATTTGTATTAGGGGACTGATGCGAATTTGCAGGTGTTTCCAACCAAGCTAGGGATAGCTAATTTGGAAACCAAGCTAGTGATAGCTAATTTGAATGAATGTGGGCAATGCTTTTATTAATTAAGGCTATGACGAGTAGAGCAGTTTCAGAAGTTCTGTTGGGTGAGCAACCCCTCTGCAGCATTCTTGCCTCCAGAGGAGTTCTCAATCCCAGAGAACTAAACAGCATGAAACCTTGCCGAAGGCACCGATCAACCTGCTGCTGTCATTACTTCTTTGTGTGTGTGTACATGTGTGTGTGTGTAGGTGTGTGTGTGTGTGCGCAGGTGTCTGCATCCATGTGTGTGTATATATGTGCCTGTATGTGCAGTGTGTAAGTATAACCAAGTCTGCCAGTCTGTTTTCCTCACTGTGCACACATGTGTATTTGTCACTCTATCACTCTAGTTCTCTCCCAGGGCCCTGCTTAAAATAGCCAAGCAGCATGGAGTGAAGCTGCCCAGACCTCAGTGTTAAGAAATACTCGGAGAGGGACGACTATTGATCACAAAGGTTCTGCTTCTAGAGTCCACTTCTGCATGCCAAAAGGCCCTGTGATCTATATCTGCAGTACAAGTGGATACTGAAGGTTGCTACGGCATAGTGAGAAAAGGCTGACAGCAACTCTGGCATCAACTTATGCCTCATAAAACTACCCAGTATCCGACAGCATTGATTCATATCTTACAAGTGTTAAAATAACTGACAAAAACACTATAGACCCGTTTGCAAAATTGCATAACATATGTGTTGTAGCAGGTTTTGGTATGTGTCTCCCTTCAAGGCATATCAATATTGAAGAAAAAATGGAGTATGGATGAGGAATAACACGTTACTGCAGATTTCAAGACCACAGATGGTGGCTAAGTATGGATTAGACGACCCAGTCCTGACCTGTACAGACATGTCCCTGGGCCACCACAGACTGGTGCACACACACACACACACACACACACACACACACACACACACACACACTCTGCCAATGCCAACCAGACTGGTTCTGGATGCCCAGAGACATTGCCCCACTCAAGGTCAGTTAAACCTGAGACACATCCATCCTCCATGTCTCCCCTTCCTCCTCCTCATCCTCCTCCACTGACTCAACATGCAGTCCACAAATTAGGCCCTGATGGGTTGTCTGGACAGCCCTGCCTCCATAAACTAAACACAGCTGGAGGTGTGAGAAGAAGTTTTGGGCCAGTGGAAATAAATCAAAGGTGGATAGTGATGGTGGGAGGTTTGATCAGCTGAGGTGTATATGTGTGTGTGTGTGTGTGTGTGTGTGTGAGTGTCCAAGTGTGTGTGAGAAGAAAGAGGAAGGAGCCAGATGAAGTGTCACACTCATGTGTGGCTTAGGTTAAACGAGTGTGACTTTGCCTGCCAAGGACACGGCCTATAAATAAGGCAGGAGAGTGTTTCCCACTAATCATAGCAGTCATGTCTGCCGTGTGTGTGTGTGTGCATGTGTATGTGTGAGTGAGTGTGTCAAAGTACATATGCATGGATGTGTGTGAGCGCTCAGAAATAGCATCTGTGTCCCTGAACCCAGAAGAGGTTTACATAGGCATAGGCTCAGTCTCTTCTGGAAGGTGCCAAGAGGGCCCATAACAGACTGACAACGCCACATCTCCCCTCAATCTTGCATCTCACAAAGACACACAGAATCCCACTGAAAGAATCCCACCAATGCATCACAATGGCTCCACCAACATGCCCTCTCATTCTGCAAGCTATGCATGTCCACACTAACTTTGGAGGGGGGATGTGAAGCACATTATGAAGCACTAAAGATTTAAAAAAAAAAAAAAAAAGGACTTGAAATGTCAAGTAGTGAGGCCTCCGTCGCTGCAGGTGAAATGTGAGTGTGGGTTTGAGAACAACGACCGACAAATCCGTCCAACCACATATCAGCGGGAGGCTATTTTGTCATGCCTTCTAAGGGGCCTTTGCCATCCATCAAGTTTATCGACGACCATTGGGCCTGTCGAGGCACTGGCGTTGGGTGTGTTTTATAGTGAGTGCGCGCTGTTGGTCCGCAGCTAATGGCGTCAGTGCCTCTAAGGTCTCCTGAGTCGGGGGGGATGACAAGAGAATGAACACTTCAGGAGGCCGAACGAGTGAGTGTGGAGGACAGGAGGAGATAGAGTTTCTCTCTAAGAGGAGCGCTGAAGTGTGTGTGTGTGTGTGTGTGTGTGTGTGTGTGTGTGTGGAAGAGGGAGAGAGGAGGAGAGTGTCACTCACCCAGCTGAGAGTGAGACTTTAACAGATGGGAAAGAGCAGAGAGTCAAAAACATCCCCACTCCACTCAGACTGAAACCATTATGCTGCTTTTTGAAAAGGACATTAAATTGCCTTTGCAATTCTGTATGGAGGTATCTGCTGGTGTGTGTCTGTGTGTATGTGTGTGTGTGTGTGTGTGTGTGTGTGTGTGTGTGTGTGTGTGTGTGTCCGTGTCCCTATTTTTGAACTCTAACACCTTTAATGATATACTGAAATGGGGAAAATAATTACACAGGGCTACTCAGATACCTGACTTGTAATGTGGAGGAAAGTGTGTGTGTGTGTATGTGTGTGTGTGTGTGTGTGTGTGTGTTTATTCCTATTTCTTCAGTATTTGAATGCCTATTGTGAGTTAATGATTTTTAAGAGGCACGCCCCTCCTCCTCCTCCAGTGCTTACTTCTTGAACAGGTGTCTGTCGAGCGTCACGCCGTCTGAGGTGGACTGGAGGGTGACTTTCAGCCTGTCCATGCATTCCTTCAGCCGGGGGTCTCCTGTCCGCAGTCCAGTAGCCTTCAGTGCCTGGAACGGGGCCGGAAAGAAATAGCACTATGTGAGATTTATGTAGCTTGGTAGTTACACATCAACATGGTTGGCTAATAGCAAAACCAGTACAGCCCTATCTTCCCACTAATTCATAATGAAACTGATGCTAATGACCCAGCTAGCACTATATCATAGGTCCTCCACAGACATTATGCCCCGGAACATGAATATGTGTTAGGTGCCTATTAAAGAGTGCTGATGAGGGAGATGAGAAAGCTTATGGGCAATTGTCAGTAGAAGACGTCTGTGTGAGTTAAGCCAGAGTCTTATGGCAGTTTGTCAGCTTTAGGTCTTTAGATCTATTCTTCTAGCTCACATCATGACAAGTGCTTTAGCCAAAGTGCCTAGAATCTTGCTGCCGACTTTGATGTTTATCACAAACAAATTTGAAAACAGATAAACTCCTGAGAAAACACTGCTGAGTTCTTGGTAAGCTAGTAATTACTATCCTGAACACCTCCTAATAAATGCCTCATTTTGGCATCACGTGTGGTTGATGCCTTCCCTCTCCCCAGAGGCTGAGTTGTATATGGGCGCTGATAAGAGTGTGGTGTCGTAAAACATGGCTAACACAACAGCGGCGATAAGGGCCAGTGTCAGAAACAAAACAAACATGCGCACACACCCCTTGTTACGTCACTTACTCACTCACTCACACACACACACACACACACAACACTATGTAACATGACCTTTAGCCATCAGTCAGGAGACACACAGGCTTCAGTCCAAACCACACAGAACAGGGGAGGCAAAGAGATGAGAAGAGAGGATATTTGTGAGTTGAGATGAGAAGAGAGAGGGTGTGTGTGAGTTTCTTTTTATGCAGCACTACACACCGTGATGAATTTGTGGGCGGGGATTTTCTCCTGGCCCTCAGCAATAGTGTAGAAGAGCAGGTCTTCCAGGCTGGGCAGAATGCCTGCCTTCCTTCTCCTGAGAGAGAGAGAGAGAGAGATAGAGATTGAGTCAGTTAAACATATCACTTTAAGGAATGTTAAATAATGAATGAAATAATGAAATGTTAAAATAGTAACAACTCTCATTTATCCATCATATTGTATCCACATATCATGCATCATGTGCTATAATATGTGTCAAATGGTGCCCATCCCTCAACAGGTGTAAGAGAAGTGCTGATCTGAGCTACCTAAGGGATGAGGCTGGAGGGCTGGAACAGAGAGGGTAAAAGTGGAGCGAGAGGCACAAAGGGGGAGGGGGAGAATCCCCTTTAATTCAGACCACAGTCAGGCCCTCATACACTGATGCAGAAGATCATTGAAAAGTTTTTATTCTGACATTATGTGACAAGTCCCACTTATGCAGACTGGAACTATTCATGTTTGCCCCCATTGTAATGTATTATATTATTTCAATGATCTTTGATTAGTGTAGGTGAGACACGAAGGCAGAATGGAATGGAGACGGAGCAGGTTAAGGCTAAAAATGCATGTGGCCCTGATCTGGTACTGGGGGTTCGGGTTAGGGTGGGGAACCAGGAAGATGGCATTCCAGCAGGAGAGGCTAATGACAAACACTACATGAAAAAGAACCACATGCAAACACCAACCGCTAAAGTAAAGATCAGAGAACCTCAGCTGAACTGGCAAGCTTAGACACTCTTGTCTAAAAGCAGGCAGGGCTTTAGTAAGAGTGTGTGAGTGTGTGTGTGGTGTGTGTGTGGGGGGGGGCCCAAGAGCATATACATATTTTTTTTATTTATAACATATTATTATTATTGTTGGTGCTATTCTTATTATCATTATTATTATTATTATATTAAGTTCCATTTTCTAATTACACCTCTATATAAATTATACTTTACATTACTTATACACTAGTCATTGTGCAAGTGCTGTATCTCAGCCTCAATCAAATGGTAACGCTACACTGAAACAGTACACTGCTTCACTGAACTGACACCTCACCTGAACTGCAGCTTTTTCAGGGGCCGTGCAAATGCCCAAAGTCAAGTGCACTTTCCTCACACCTCCCTATGCCTTAAGAGACCCCTTAATGAGGCACCTGTATCAAGATTAGTTTGCCTGCAACGATGGAGTCTTTAAGCTCATCAGCTGCACTTCCCCTACTGAGAGCACATGTAATTGTCTCCAATGAGAGCAAACACTGCTACCTATCACATTGGGTGTGCAAGCTTGCGTACAAGTTGCCTGAAGTTGTAGCCAAGCTGTGCCTATGTGTGTGTGTGTGTGTGTGTGCACAGAGAAAGAGTGTGTTTCTGGGTATTGGTGCTTTTGCTCTACATATCATGTTGAGCGTGTGTGTTGTTTTGGAAATGTGCCCACGAGATCACATGTTTGCTCATGACGGTGTTCTTGTGTGTGCGTGTGTGTTTGAGAGAGTGTATGTGTGTGTGTGTGTGTGTATGTGTGTGGGTGTGTGTTCTCGTGTGACTCTGTGAACAGGGCCAACCTCATGACGGCTAAATCCAGCAGGTTACCTAACCATGCAGGAGGTCGTTACATACACTGGGCACTATTACCACACTGAAGGGCTACGTATTAGTCAACAAGCAAAGGGCAGGGGGAGAAATCAGGAGAGAGAGACGCCAGACTGGGTAAAACACCTGGATTTACACTATGTGTATAGTACACAGAGAGAGAGAGAGAGACAGAGAGAGAGAGAGAGAGAGAGAGAGAGAGAGAGAGAGATAGTGATAGAACTATTGAGAGAGATGAAGAAAGAACACACACAGAGGGAATATTTGATGCCAACTATATGTATGTGTATACATGGACACTCCATGTGTCCCCTATACTATCCGTGTCTACTCCGCTCCATGTGTCCCCTATACTATCTGTGTCTACTCCACTCCATGTGTCCCCTATACTATCTGTGACTACTCCACTCCATGTGTCCCCTATACTATCTGTGTCTACTCCGCTCCATGTGTCCCCTATACTATCTGTGTCTACTCCGCTCCATGTGTCCCCTATACTATCTGTGTCTACTCCGCTCCATGTGTCCCCTATACTATCTGTGTCTACTCCACTCCATGTGTCCCCTATACTATCTGTGACTACTCCACTCCATGTGTCCCCTATACTATCTGTGTCTACTCCACTCCATGTGTCCCCTATACTATCTGTGTCTACTCCGCTCCATGTGTCCCCTATACTATCTGTGTCTACTCCGCTCCATGTGTCCCCTATACTATCTGTGTCTACTCCGCTCCATGTGTCCCCTATACTATCTGTGTTTACTGTCTTATTTGTCATGCCAATAAAGCAATATTGAATATAACTGAATTGAATTGAATTGAGAGAAGAGGAAGAGAAAGATGGAGAGATAGACAGTAGGAGAGTGACAAATACACAAACAGACACAAACACAAGCACACACACACAGACACAGACACAAACACAAGCACACACACACACACACACACATACAAACAGACACAAACACAAGCGCACACACACACATACAAACAGCTGAGCCACAGACAAACAATCCTAACAAAACATTGTGGCTTCAAGAGCTGATGCCCCACCCTGTCAGATCGCCCTCTATCTCTCTCTCTCTGTCTCTGTCCTTCTGTTGTTCTTTCGGTCTGTCACTTTCTCTACGTCTACCCTCTTTTCTCTGAGCTCTCTCTCCTTCTCTCTCTCTTCCTCTCCATCTCTCTCTCTCCTTCTCCATCTTTCTCTTACTTAACAGCTCACAATGGTTGAAGTATCAAAACATAAACATTGTAATTCTTCATCTCTCAGGCCACTGAAATGTTTAAGTATTGTAAGAGCATGCCACTGGCTGAACTGGCTAACTGGGAGTTTTACTCACACACACACACACACACACACACACACACACACATTCATCCTCAATCCAAATCTAATGCGGGAGATTATCTGAGGTTACTCTGAGTGTGTATATGTATGTTCGTTTGTCTGTGTGTGTCTGTGTATAGGCGTGGCTTGGCAGGGATTCTGGCAGGAAGGGCCACATTCCGAGGGAGAGCGTTTGAACAAAGCAGGGGAAGTAACAGAGTTGTGGGAGTGGCATGCAGTAAGAACAGTTGACATAGGAAACAGCAGCGGCAATGTCAAATAGAATAAACTAAAACAAATAAAATGGCACGAACATGAAGATGAATACTTACACAGTAAAGTGATTAGGATGGCAGAGAGACACAAAGAACATAATAGTGAGTGAGGTACAAACATGGCAAACACATACAGGCTGTAATGAATGGTTAGTATCAATGCACAGATATCGGTTAGTAATATTATCATCAGTGTCAGTTAAAACTGGCAAAAAACATCATCATTAACGCAGCGCAGAAGCTATTGAGCTTAATTAATTAGCGAGTGCTAATTAAAATGAGTGCAAATGTTGCTTGATTCAGACAGGGTAGCAAACAAACACTTTAGTTGACATGGAGAGCATCCACACAGAGGCATGGGGCATGTGACCCACAGAGGTATTTAGTGAGCGTTCATACAGGCAACCTTTCAGATAGGCTAAACATGTTAGCAATTTACACACTCACACACACACACACAGTCTGCCTCTCTCACCACCACTTGTGTGTGTGTGGGGGGGGGGGGCAGGATTGGAAACTTGTGGGAAGATAAACACCTGTGGTGAGTTTGCAGTCACTCAACAGTAGCTCATAGGATCAACAGCAGGATTCATTTCCCATACCCCTCTCTCTGTCATCCCCTGTTCATTGTTCCTCTGTCCAAGTACATAGCAGTCTGGCTGAGGTCAGTGGGGCATACACACACTCCACTGATTTTCATTCACTCTCACTCAGACAGGCTAAGTACACACAAATGGAACCCTGGAACAAGAGCACAGTGGAGGATCTAGAATAGTCTGACTTCTGACTTCAAAATTCTGAATTCTTAGAATCCATAGTAGTGATGTTGCCACACTTATGGTGAAGGGTGATATGTCAGTGTTCCTCTTGTGACCTAACTCTACCCACACAAACTTGGTTTGATTCTGCACGTTCTGCAGAGCTGTGCCTGCAGTGGGGAGAATCTCACGCTTTGTCTGAGGCCTCTGCCCGCGCGGGATTCTAGGAATGTTGGGAGAATTCTGCCTCCCGTTCCCTCGTCTCCCACTCTCGCACTGCTGGATTAGCCAAAACAAACATGGCCTTCCCGTTCACACAAGTCCAAGCTCCTACCGCCAGCCACGCTCCTGATCAACGGGGGTTCAGGGATAGCGAGGGTGCTTACATCACAAGACAGGAGAAGTCTCAGGGACCGCTCGACTTGGGCAGTACTACAGTATATACTCAATACACGCCAGTATACATCTTTGAGGTCTACTTTCCCCCATGGTCGGAGATATACGTTTTTGTAAACTTGTATTTACACTTAATTTACACTTCACTCTCATTTTATTATTGCAGAGGATTTCCAAATTATAACCACACATGTCACTTTTGCATGGATGCTTTTAGTGAGATAAAATACTTAAAAATGTCAAGGTTTAACAGACTTCTCATGGTTTTAATAGACTCGTCCAGGAGAATGTAGATTAAAATTCACTTGCAATATTTCTCCAATACACAGCCAATGATAATTTATAACTAGTATAACTAGTATGTGTTCATTCCTGTGAGGGACACGGAGAGAAGGGAGGAATGGAAGACGACTGAGTACGCTAATCTGAATAGAAACTAGTACAGATGGTAATGGGTCCACTCAATGGATACTGGCCAAGGGGACAGAAGGGGACTGGAGGTTGTGACACTGCGACTAAGGACATCCTTTGCCCCTTGGCAGCGGAAGCCCTGTCTGTGCCTTTTTTTTGTGCCACCTTGCAATTTGCCCATTCTGCCTGGCATCTGCTCAATGTCATCAGTGAATCAGCCCATTCAGACGACCCAGAATGACTGCAACAGTGATGACGCCACACTCCAACCCTTCAGGTCAGTGAACCACAAGGACACATAAGGCATAGAGGGTTGACCTCCCCTCAACTGTGCAAGCTTAATATCTTGCCATGGGTATTAAAATTACTCTCCTGTCATGTCCTGTTACGTTCTATGTCAGTGAAGCTCAAAGTCAACAGGGCCAATCAATTTGCTAAACTATTGCTAAAAGGTCCGCTAAAAGGTATTCCCTGTCACAAACCATCATGTACACAGCAATTGCAAATCTGTCCAAACAAGTATGACCAGACAAGACCCCAAACTTAGGCCTGGAAATGAATGGAGTTCATCTGTATAATCTCAGCATAGCTACAGGCTCCCTAGCATAGTAGCCATCGGTTGCTTTAAATACTCAGCACATCTGGTGGCTCAGTGAGTCTGGGACTGTGTCTGTAAGTGTCTGCATCTGTGTCTCTGTCTGTCTGTCTGAGTCGGAGTGTGTCTGTGTCTTAGTCTGTGTCTGTAGGTGCCTGTGTCCAGGTCTGTGCGTGTAAGTGCTTGTGTCTGTGTCTCTGTCTGTCTCTAGATAAGTGTCTGTAAATGTCTGTGTCTCTGTCTGTCTCTGTGTCTGTAAATGTCTGTGTCTACCTCTGACTGTGTCTTCAGTCCTGTAAGAGGCTGTCTGGCCCCGTGCCCTCCTATGCTGCTGAGGCCTCCTGTGCTGTGTGGCTACTCTGCTTCGACAGGGCATCAGCACAGATCCTCATTAATAAACACTGGGGCAGGCAGCCAGCCAGCAGCGGTAGTACTGGCTTCTGGCATGCTGTTAATGCCCACTCATATCTGATAATGAGCTATGATTATCGGTAAGCTTGTAGATCAGTGGACCACAGCATGAATGGAGCAGGCTGGGACAATGACGTGTGTGTGTGTGTCTGTGTGTGTGTGTGTGTTTTTCTGTATCTGTGTTTGCGTTATGGTTGGTTGGTTGGGGAAATACTCTCTTAAAAAAAGATTAAAGCACCTGCAGGGAAGTCCCCTTCTCTGCACCATGGGGCCGTTGTCTCACCCGACGTGTCACCCGTGCAGATCTCGCTTCCTCTGTTCATGGAAAGAAACTCCTGAGAAGTTCCTGAGAGGGTCGCTCTTCTCTGCCCAAGATGCTCAAGACATTTCCTCTGTCATAAGCAGTAAATACCTCTTTTCCCACAACCCCCTTGCCAGCCTAGTGCTACCATAGTACCTTTGCTCAGTTGTATTTTGCTACACCACAACATCAGGGTACTCTCCTAACCAATCAGTGAACAGAAATTGAAGGTAGAACCAATAGGTTTAAAGTTCAAATGCCCATCCAACACAAAGTAAACACATGCCTACCAAGAGTGTCCAGACTCTTTGCACAAAGTAAAAGTGATCTACCAGGCTAACAAATCATTGCCAAAACACCTACCAAACATCATCCTTACAGCCAATCAATATCAAAACACTTAGCAACCCATGTTTCTTAGCTGTGTGGGTTTTCGTCAAACAACAAAGAAAAAGAAAAAAAAGGAAGAGGTACACATTGAGTCAGTTGCCGGGAAACAAGAGTCGAGTGGCAGGAAGTCACTTTGGACGGCCGCTTTAACACGTGCAGTAGTGTGTGAAAGTTCTGCCACCGCTGAGACTACAGCAAGCCCCAGCCACAGGCAGTACACTTCAGTGGTCTTCAGTGGCTACTACAGCCACTGATGGAGGAGCTGTTTTATTGGCAGCTGGTGGAGCTGGTTAGGAAGAGCAGAGCAGCCATGTTGCTTTGATTCATGAGAGAGTTACGGGGGGAAGGAAGCTGCATGGAAATGATTTCCTCTCTGCTGTTACGGCATGCTACTAGCCTCAAACAGACGTCACACACTCACCAGGAACCATTTTGTTTTCTGTGAGTGTGTGTATTTTTGTGTATGTGTACATATGTTGACTGATTTTGCTTGTTTGTTTTTTGTTTGTCTGTTTGTGTGTATTTTTGCCTATGTGTATGCATGTTTCTCTCTTGCTATTTTTGTGTGTACTGTATGTTTATGTGTGTGTGCGTGTGTGTGTGTGTCGGTATGCGAGAGTGGGAATGTGGGAATTTTAAGTTTTTACGATTTCAAGCACATTCTCACACATTGTCTCAGGTGTTTCTCTTATTGTTTCTACAGGACACTGACCTTAACATGCAGAATGTTTCAATGAGTGACTTACTAGCCCTGTGCTGTGAGAGCCCCATTTCCAGTTCAAAGAAACCCTTAATCATTAACTTTCTCCAAACACATATAGGAGAGTTACAACAACAGTAACCCATGATCCTACTGACCCATCATATTCACCATTCCGCATCTGAAACTTTCCATAAAAACATGTTGACGACAAAGTCGGGCCGCAGCACCACTGTTTGCTTTGGGAACACCAATTAACAGTTGGTTCGCACTCGGCTTGGCAAGGCAGCACATATGTCAGGTCTCTCTCACCACATCCATTTAGGGGCGGCAGATGTTGTGACCGGCGATGCGACCATCTTCATTACTTTCGGCCGAGAGGACACAGGAAGTGGTCTAAAAGAGGGCAGCTATCAGACTGCCCTAACGCAAAGGCTGACTGTTTACCTTGCCTTTTTCAAAAGTGAGGGGTGAGGCGGGGGTCATCATCAAGGAGATCAAACTCCACTCTCAAATTAGAATCATGGACGGCATGGTAATTATAATAGGAATCCTTGAAAAATTCCTTCCTTCCTTCCTTCCTAATTATTTTTGGTTGCGAGAAGCACAAGAGTTGCATAATGAGATAAAAAGAAGTGAAACTGAGCTGCCCCCAGAAACAACAATCGTGAACCTGAGTAGCATTTCAACACGACTTAATCCCTTAAGCACGTACCCTGGATAAAGCTGACATGACACATGCTGCGTCAGGCTGCCAACTCATCAGCCTTTATCTTTCCTTTCCTTTTTTCCTCTTTCTTCAGCCTCTCTCTTCTTCTCCTTTCCTCCTCTTTCTTCAGCCTCTCTCTTCTCTTTCTTCTTATCTCTCTGAATGCCCGCATCTCCTGAGCCAAGTGTCAACTCTACACTCACACACACTCTTAATCCCTTGAAGGCCTTGGGCTTTTCTGGGCTGTGCTAAAGATCATGGCCTTTTTTCATCCCTGACAATTCTTATCAGGCTATCTGCTTACAGGTGCCACGGGCCCCCTGACAATGAGACAATGAGAAACGCAAGGCTAAGTGTGTGTGTGTGTGTACACGCCTTTGTGTGTGTGTGTATTTGTGTGTGTGTGTGTGAGAGAGAGAACGAGAGAGCAAAAGAGTGTCACAACAGGGTTTAAAGATAACAGCCCCTCAGGCTTGCCTCTCTGCTTAAAGACAGTCTTGTAATGTCCACTAATTACTATGATCCACCTGCAGTCAGGCAAGCACGTTCACACACAAACAGCGAGGCCAAGTAAAACTAATGGGTAGGATACAGCTCAATAACGCAGTTGAGGTGAGGTGAAGTGGACTGTGTACCTCTGCATACACTAGAACAGGGATCAGCAACCCCGCGCAGGCGAGCCAAATTTGACACACAGAGGAATTCTCACTGGCACGTCATCGATGCCAAGCAGCCCTTGTTTTTACCCATTAGAAAAAGGTTGGCTGTCTCATCTGCTGCTGTACAGGGTGCCTCTTATGTAGTGTTACAAACAATAATGCACCCTACTGGCTTTAAACATTTTTCCACAAGATGAATCCCAGCGCAGCAGTTGCACCAAAGATTGTTCATCAGCAGCCGCCCTGAAGTTTCGTGTATTCGGGCACATCCCTCTTGGATATTTTGGGTAGAAGTGCTGTGTGGTTTTATATTTTGAAAGTTTTGTTTGTATTTGTTCAACCTTTGTTGTCCTTATGAGACAGAACTTGAAATGACAAGTCAATCAAAAACAGGAGTGTTCAGAATTCAAGGCTTTGAACCGGTTCACATAACAAAAACGAACAAAGTATTTAAAATGTAGGCCACCTGAACACAACCACCATCACCTGTTAAAATACGTTTCCTTTCAGTACGTTTTCTGCTTGCAATAATTTTAGGACAGAGAAAGGCAGGCCTACTTAAGGGCAGGGTGTGCAATTCCTAAGTGTTAGCTAGATGACAGTAGCACAATCAAAGCACAGTGAGAATGTTGTTAGTTACAGATATGAGAGATATGAGTGATTGAGCTTCCCATTATGCAAGTCAGCCAGTAGCGTGTATTTTCATTAAATTTATAATAGATTCATTTGGAATCATTTCTGCATTTTTTATTTGTTTTTTTAAAATGAGATCAACATGTTCCTAAAGTGCTGCTTTGCATAGCCAGAATGGGTTCAATATATTTTCATATTGGAAAAGCGGACCCATAACTGTGCGTAATTTAAAACAATTGGGCTGTTGACTGGCACACAAACAAACAAGACCATTTCTTTTTGTCAAAAAGGTTGCCGACCCCTGCACTAAAACCTGTGTATGTGCAAGCAAGCACATTGATTTGAGTGTTAAGTGAGTGAGTGTGTGTGTGTGTGTGTGTGTGTGTGTGTGTGTGTGTGTGAGTGAAGTTCTTTATTTTAAAGCGCTTACAAGCTGTGGCCTCATGCCTGCATGACACAAACTGATCCTTGCATATTTAGCTCAATTATGCCTACTGCCCTCTGGACTTACAGCATGCCTCATGCCTCTTCCCAGGTCCCAGCTTACTATAAAAAGACACCAAACAAAGCTTGTTCTTAGCGGGAACCTTTGACAAACCTTAGAAACTCACCCACCTCATTAGAGACGTGCTTGACAACATGGCTGACCTTAAGGCAAAAGCCAATCTGCCTTTTGTTTGTCCATTTAACAGGGCGTTCAGAGGGAAGAAGTTGTCTTGTTTAAAGTAAAAACAGGAACACTGGCCAACAAAAGCCTTTGTCCTACCGGTCTAAGCCCATCATCTCAGGCAATTAGGGAGGTCTGTTAGTGAAAGGCCTCTCTCTCTCTCTCTCTCTCTCTCTCTCTCTCAGTGGTTTAATTAGATTAATACCCAGGTCACTGATGCCACCCCAGCACTCTACACTCCAAATCTGGAATGCAAGCCAAGATCCAACCCTGGCAGAGAGGGACAGAACCAGCACAGAAGGTGTTAGACAAAGGGGCTATACTGTATATAGACAACTACATGGTGGCCCAGTCAGGGTGTGTTGATGATGATCTTTGCTTAAGCATATGATGTTGTGGCAGACCGATAAAGCAACCTCTGATTGAGTTGATCACGAGGACCTTCGCAGCAGACATTTCAAGGGAGGACCCCTAAGGGAAATCATGAATGGAAAAACATAATGTAAACCTTGACCCCGCTGACTTACAGCGACAGTATTTTTAGGTGCAAGAATTTCAAACACACTTGATGTTATTTTTAATCCTACTGAGCAGAAGGGGTAAGACACAGTGAGTCCTGAAAATGCTGACATTTATTCTGTCTAATTTCACACTCTGGTATCATATTCTGCTATTCCAATGCCCTGTGGGGTTTAACTGACCTGGCCTGCCCTCTCACCAGGAATGCCACAACATCTAATATCATATCGCCAGAGAGGCCCAGCAAGCTTCAGAGAAAAGCATCAGTACTATGCCAACTGAACTGTATTCCCAGCAAGAACTCTAGCCATTTTGACTTTGTGTTTCTCATCCAATTCTGCTTCTGTCTTCCAAGTGGTTTGAACTTACTGAATTGTTATTCAGTTCAATCTATTTGTGATTATTACATATGTCAACCAATGAAACCAATGTTTTTTTTTGTACACAACAACAGTCTGTACGGTAAAAAAGTAAACAGTAAAAAAAAAGGGGGAATTTCACAGACACACCATGGGCTTCCTGTGTCAGCTGCCAGGAAGTGAAGTTTCACCCAGCACCAGTATAACCCATGTGCTACAAAGGAGCAATGGCCACATTACAGGCCTGTAGGCAAACACACACCAAAGCCCTTGGCCTCTGTCCATCCAAGGAAAGCACAAATAGACATAAGATGATAAGATGGCCAGACATCAATGCAGTCCACTCCATATGCTTTTAAACCTACCTGCAGGGTCAAGGCACATACACAGGCTTGTTTGAACGAGACAGCTTATCGTAACCAAATAAAAGCATTTGGTTTAACTGTTAGCCTTAAAAGAATAATACAAGATAATTCAATCCAAACATCAAAGGTAAGGTACCATATCGTACAGCACACAACATAGTTTGTGGATCACTGAAATGAGTTCATTCACACCATGCTGGTTTGCGGGCTCTACTTGATTTGAATGGGCAGCATCATGATATCAAAAACATGATGGCAAAAAAGCTGATCACTGGTGTGTGAGTCATCTGGAGAGAAGTAACCCCGGACCAGACCAAACAATGGGCCTTGGCAGCAGGCAGCAACCACCCAGTGCAGCAGAGCAATGCATTATGAAAGCACCCTCCTGGGCCTGATGAATTAGTGATGAAAACTAAATGAGGGAATGATAGAGGAAAAGAGATGGAGATGGATGGGGGGGGAGAGAGATAGAGAGAGAGAAAGAGAATGATGACCTAAATGAAGCAAAGAGATGAAATGATAGGAGAACAGATAGACAGGTTTGGGAGCAACCCTCAACAACAAAAATTCCAACTGAACTGAGATCTAAGTTCTACTCCAACTGCCATCAGTCTGCCTGCCTGTGCTTGCTTGTATTCATTTTCCTCATCTAAACACTCTTTGTTTTCCCTCCCCCCTCCTTCTGTAGTTCATGTTCTCTTTGGGGGCCCAGGGAAGTATATGGACTGCAGAAGAACTTCAGCTGTGCTATGAGAACTGGAGCAAGTGGTGTGGCTGCACTGGTGATGAGAGGCGACGTGGCACACGCTCTCATGTCTTCTTGGCTGCTAAAAGATAAACAGGCCCTTCAACAGGAAACACTAACGGGACAGGGAAGATCGCCCGGCGCCAGTGCCAAGACCAGAGAAAGTACACAACCAGAGAAAGAGAGAGGGAGACAGAGAGAGAAAGAGACTGACGATGATGAGTGGGGTGCGTGTCTCAGAGAGAGAGAGAGAGAGAGGCTGAATGTGTTATTTCATAAGTATTCCTGACCACATACTTAATAATCTACTCAAAAGGATACACCAGGCGTGTGCGTCCGTGTGTGTGAATGTGTGTGCGTGCATATTTCCAGTGTGAAAGAGTGTACAGAGCTAAATCAATAAACAAGGTGTTCTGAAAAGCCTTCCATGTTCTCTAATTGTGCAAAGACACTTGAAGGCCCTGCCAGATTCATTCCCATAACATCCTGTGCAGCCACTGACAGCCACTGACTCCACTGAACATGTATCCAGTGCTCTGCTCCTTACTTAGCTCCAAGTTGCAGTCTCCAATTCACTCATCTAACCAGCTGAATTGGTATTCTGCCGCCTCCAAACCTCAGCACAACGCCTTCCCAGTCCAACCGGGCCTGGACATGATAAACCTCCTTCCCACGGGGCAGAATCTCAAGTAGTACACAGTTATTACTATTCACAGCTTTCAATTACATTTCTTCATGTCTGCAGGCTTTCAAAGCAACTCACACAGAGAGATGGGTTATATGTGTGTGTGTTCAAAAGATGAGGGCTTTTCTAGGCAGCAACAACCACACACACACACACACGCAGTCAGTTCTGAGGCGTTATATAAGACCAGCCAATGCGGTGAGAGTGAGCAGGATTTTCCACTTTCCTCAGAAGACCCGTTCCAACCATTAAAATCATCTCTATAAGGCCGCTATAGAGAGAATTCCATTATTCTTATAAGAGTGTGGAGTTTCTCTTCTATTTGTTTCTTCCTCACACACACACACACACAAATAAAAAACTACCCTTCCCTCTCCAATAGCACACACAAGTCTGTCTTCATCACCACACCCAAACTCTGTTTGGAGTTCTCTCACTTCAGAACTTGCCCCTTTGCTGTGGTTCATAGAGAGAATGATTCTTTCTTCATCTGTGAGCAAACTGCTATTAGCTCTTTCACCATAACAAAGGCGGTCCATACCGAGGAGGCTTTTGCTGGTATTAGAAGGTTAAGTGAGGCGAGCAGTTTGAGTTTCTGGTTTGTCATGGTGATAGACTGGCAGAACCCAGCATCTGCTAAAGGCTCCCCAGAAGTTCTTCTCTGACCTCATCTTGGGCAGGAAAAAAAACTAACCAGACTTTGCTTGAGTCTGTTCTTGGATAAATTTCCAGTAGAGCTTTAAATGCAACCAGCTGGCTGGGCTTTGAAGCTCATCTCACCAAATGTGGGAGCTGCAGTAGGCAGTCTACACTGATTCACACATTACTTTGATTTCAGTCTCTGCAAAACACAGGATGCAATGCAGATAAAATATGCAAAACAAACTGGGCAAACTGACAACCCTTGTCAATAACCTATTTAAAACACTGGTATTGGCCATTGATTAACTATAGCTGGTCTCATAGCTTTGACTAAGTTCTGATAACTAACCCCTCGCCAAAGTGCACTGACAAGTGCAATCACGAGGCTTATCACTGGGTCACACACTGTATGCGCAAATTTCACGTAGAAAAAAAAAATCATGAAGCCTGCTCTCAGGGAGCATTACATGATTATAGGTTAGAGTATGTAACCTGGTATTGTACTGACTTGAAACAACAATGATACTAAAGGCACGGGACAACAAAGTCCACTAGCTATACAAAGAACAAGCAGTGTGCAGGACATCAGTCATAACGCGCACACACAAATAGACTTTAGACTTTAACTTTATGACATGTGAACAAACTGGACATCCTGAATAGAACCAAGCTTGTTGTGTCATTAGACTGCATTATACCATGATTTCCAAATGGGCCAAATGATGTGGGTTAAACAGGATAACTTTTAACAGCAACAGCTGCTTGGAAACATTTAACGCCGAGAGGACAGGAGCAGCAGAAAACCGAAGTGTTAAAGCGGAGGCAGAAAGCAGGGCGGTAGACCTCTCGTAGAACTTTCTGTGGGCATTGCATTCCCTGATGCTGACTCACCGCATGCTGTGAGCGACGGGATGAAATGAGAAAACATCCCCTGCGATTAGCCGAGTCGGCCGGCAGACCAGCACTACGCACAGCTTTGCCAAGAGTTGCGCCGATGACTCAACGGCTCGCCGGTCTGCCAACACGCGCATGGATTACACTGAGCTTTTATATAAAACGGGGATACACAGTAGACTATTCATGTAAGCCTGAACAAGAAGTGAAAACAAAGTAAAATCGTCTTTAATGATAACTTTGCTTTGTACTTTTTGTTTACGGAAGTGTGCGACTATTTACATTCCAGAGCAACCATGTTCTTGTTAAAATCCGCGCTTTATCTTGGACTGGAGCCATTTGATAAGGAACGCCACTCCCCTCTGTCTCGCAGAAAAGAAAATAGCGCTCATACAAACGTAAAGCGTGAGCCACTTGTTACCAACACTGTCATAAGCTGCATTCTGTCAGTTGTTAGTTATGCAGCATAGTAAGAACGTGTACCGAAACAGCAACTAAACCACTGTCTAAGTCACCATAACGCCTGTGACCTTTTCAAATCTTTCCTTAGGCTACACTTCGCCACGTTGTCCGTTTGACATTCAGGCACGACGGGCAAAATGTGTGACCATTAACATGACGCAATTAAATACCCTAATAGGCTAATTAACGAACAAGAAATGTGAAGTCGTGTAGCATGGGTCAGGATATTGTTAATGCTATTACTTACTTGGCTGTGGCGTCCTCATTTTTTTTCACCTGTTCAGTTGCTTCTATTGCTCCTTCTGTCTTCGTGCAAAAAGTCCTTATCCAAGGTGAGACCGACAGAGGTCGGTGCCCCCCAGCATGGAAAGTCTTTAACTTAGATATAGCTCTGGCATCGGGGCAGACGGTTCTGAAGCAGTATGGGGTTGGTGATGACGATTTATTTCTGGCAATACCTGTCAAGGGACGCTTAAGGTTGGATTGAGACAACTCCTTCAGCACTGTTGAAAACCTAAATTGTAACATTTCAATCTTGTCAGGCTAGTTTTGGAGAATTTCTTTACTTGATCAATTTGAAATTGAAGACAAAATTGAGAATACGCTCTAACCACACCGTTGCCTAAATCGCCAAACCAAGGGAGCACTGTTACACCAGTGGTAGATCCGGCGTTGTTGTAAGGAGCAAAACCCTAGTGATCACGCCCATGGTACACGTCATTCTTAGAGGCGGTTTCACTGCTCATGTCTCCTGTTTTCTCATTGGTTGAATTAAGAAGCTGACATATTTTGTACAGTGCATCACTTCCTACAGCAAGGCGATTTACATTCGACCTTAGAAGCCGTTGTTGTCGGTTATAGTCGTGGATGACTCACATTCTTCTAGATGGTCAATAGGTTAATGATAAACATTAACGCAAAGGAAACCTTTATTTGAATTTGTTATCTGTCTTGATAACAGTCTCTAGGCAGGCTCTTACGACTCAGGCAGATTGTGTGTCCCCTGGTTTATAACCTACTTGGAACATGTGGGGATAGTTCCTCAAAGCACGAGAACAATTTGACATTGGAACTCTTATCGGACCTATGTGGAATCCCATCAGAATTTGGTTACAAAAATGAAAGTATGTATGTAATGTAGCCTATTTATTTGGCATATACGTTTCTTTTATCCCTTTGATCTAAGTAAACATTTTTTGTAATACCACATCATTATTTACAACTTGGCATAATTTCGACCATTCACAGCTCTGAAAGATACCATTATTTTCATATTCATGTTCAGTTATTACAGTCTATTAAATCAGGTGATTTTGCATTGGCAATAAATAGAATAGTCTAATAAAAGAGTAGAGTCTAGATTGGACTTTAGTTACAGTCTTTATTTTTGTAAATAGACTACAAGACACCATGTCCTAAGCTTCTAAATGAATAGCATACTCTCTTGACTTTGTAGAAATACAACGTTTTTTTTTATAGATTATTTAAGAAGACTGTGAGTGTATTTGTGTGTGTGTGTGTGTGTGCCTGTGCACTTGTGTGTACAGTGGCTGTTTGATTACAATTTTATTGTAATTTTTATGAACCCTTACTCTACACTATACAAAACCCTGTTGGAAAATTCAATTTCTGAAACTCAACACAACCAGCAAATACCTGCCTAATGAGTCACAAGAATTCCCATTCCAGAAACATCTATTTCCCACAATCCCACCCAAAATGGTTCTGCCTGTGCTCAAGCTATCAGAGTAACTGCAAATGGACAGAGTTCCCCCTATCTTCTCATAGTGGTACTGCCTCCACAACTGTCAGACTGTCATCCTGCTGAGACAAATACTGTTTGCTGCCAGCAAAATTCTTCAAGAGACATTAATGTAATGGGACAGTGAGTCTTAACTCTCATTTTGTGGTGATTCAAATGAAAATGTTTCACATATTTTTGGCGGGCACTCTTATAGATAGATCTCATAGATACAGATATTGATCAGAATATTTCATTGCAATTTTTGTTGTTGTTGTTTTAGGATGTTTACCTTGGTTGGTTTAAGTTGGAAAGTGGAAGGTGAAGAATGAGGGTAAATATCGTACATATGAGATTTCAAAAGGCTTACTTAAGCCTATGCATTGCCGCCACCCTCAGGAATACATAGGTATTACAGATAAATAAAAAAGCAAGGCCACAGTAATGACAGGCTGAATACAGTGCAGAAGAGAATGAGCTCTCATAACAGTTTGAATCACAAATCTGAATCTGATTATTTTATATGCTAGTCTTTATTGCATTAACATCCGTGAAATAAAAGTGGGTTCTCTACTGGATGTCAGAATTTATGGGCACCTTAGTTATTAAAGATTTGAACATACTGTATTTGTTGTGAAGTGTTATGCAGCTGTATCATAGGCAGTGTATCTAATGCTGATAGTATTCTAATCAGATACCATTTTGCTGGAAAACTGGGGACACCCAGATGTAAATCTTATTTAGTCTGTCTATTGATTAGGTCTGTTTAATGTGCCAGCTAAAATTAATGGGATGTCTCAGATGTGTTGCCTTTAATTAAAAGGATCCCTGATTAGTAAGACATGTTGGTCTTATAAGATTGACGTTGGTGTATTTAACAGGATTTAAAAACACTCAAAATGTTTTAAAACTTTTGATAAATCCCTTGCCTAGAAATCCCGATATATCCTAGCGGTAGCAAATGGTTTTTCAATGCAGGTCGTCTATGAACCATAGGGCCTCAGTTGCTTTTCTCCCAATTTCTCCTTGGATTAAGCCCAGTCTATCAGTCATAGCCAGACTATACATTTTGATATTATAGTCTGGCTTGTCAGGGTAGAAAATCCCTTCAGTTGCAGAGCTTGTAAGATGCTGTTGCCTTTACGTCTCAATGCTTTCTGGTTGATATTGATGGTGTCTATGTGCAGCAAAAGCTTGATTGCTACACTATGATTGGACTTTGATTAGATTCAAGCAGGTGATGTCACTTTTTACAGCAATGGCAGTTTATGTGTGAAAAGATTTTGTAAACTTTTAATAAATAAAACCCAAAACATTTTGGGTGTTTTAAAATTACGTTTATGTAGGCTACCTTATGTAGGCTGCCAACTTCAATCTTATAAGACCAACATGTCTTACTAGCCAGGGATCCCTCCCTTTAACAGAGAGGGTTTTAGCCTGTTCAAAAAAGAAATTATAATACCCAAGAAAAAAAGTCTCCTTATTTACCAACTCTGGTACACCCTGTGTGCAGAATGAGCTTGTGTACTTTATGTATAAGAGTAATGGAGCGTTTTTCCGTCATGTTCCCAGAATCTGATATGTTTTCTGGGATCAGTATTAAACACTGCATTCCTACCTAAGCACTGCTTTCACAGACACACACACACATACACACACGCACATGTCACCTGTGCAAGTACCGATGGCTTATACCAATGGAAATTCTGCCTACAAATTCTCCTGAATCACGTGGCGTGTAGTGGACTGCAAAGGGAGCAACATCTTAGAAACTCACAACACCGGATAGGGACCACTTTTCTTGTTGGCTTCGTAGCAGCAAAAGTTTGGTCAACACGGTCATCTTTCATTAACTTGACAGACTACTGTCTGCTCTTACTCTATGCTGTGATAATTTGGACTGGTGAGTATTTGGGGATAGAAATCTTTTCGTCCATTGTCCTGTAAATAAGGAGAGGTCCTTTGTTATCTGGATATTGAATGCCGCTCTGGTCAATTTGAAGCTACTGAGCTACTGTTCAACATTGGCTTGGACCAGTGGGAATAACATGCCATCCTCATTACTAAATACTAATATATAATCAATAAATGATTAGTAACCACACAATCAAATGTGTGACGTATATGAATGTTTACTGAATGCCATGAAATGTAAACAAATGTGCATTTGATGTCATTGATGTGCCTAAATCTTTAATGATATGTAGTATGACAAGTACAGATTGGACAGTATACTGCTGATTTAGTTTTTATTAGTCCATCTACCTTGTCTGCATTCAAAGAACAGTAAAAAAAAAAAAAAGGCTACGTAGCCTACATAGCAAGAATGCACTCAACTGGTACTTCTCTACATCTCTACACATTTGTAGCTCATTTCTGAACTTTGAAATGAAAAAAAATGTCCATATCATAGCCTTAAATTCCTGCCCTCGCTCTCAGGACTGTCATGGACAGGAATAAGACTCTCTGGCTCATTCTGCTCCCGTTTGTCACTGTTGTGACCTCCACCAGCTCTAAATACAGCTGAAAAATTAGCAGACAGCAGCATTGAGTTTGGCAAAACATTTCCCTGCCATAGCCTCCTTCTGCTCCACTGGCTTGCTATGACTCTACAGTTCAAACAGGCGCCACATGATTCCATACAGCTGGTAAATATTGAGCCATCTGTGGGGATTATGGCTTCCATTGTTATGACAGCATACAGGGTATTCCTCATTCCTCAGGTTATCCTCTGTCATCCTCTCTATGTGCACTTCAGCAGTACTACTCCTTGAGAAACCTTGATGCAAATATTAATCCATGCCACAGGCAATTGCCAAGTTATGTCACAGAGGACTTTTACAACAGTCACAATCATCCAGACAGGAACCGGGACAGGATTGTTGTCCAGATCTCCAGAGACGTCCGAAGCTGAGTAAGTGGAGTCCCTCTCACTGAGTTGCTCAAAGCCTTCATCACCCAGTGCCATATGGCTGGATCTCCTCCTCCTCTTCCTCACCTGGGCTGTCTTTATGATGGAGGCAACACCTTTGAGGTTAGCCCTTAGCTCCTTAGCCCTTAGCTCCTAGCTCCTTAGACACCTTCCTGCAGCAGTCCGTATACAATATGCATGCAAGGGATGTGTTACGTGCCCAAAACTTTAGGTGTGCGTGGGGAACACGGGGGGAAGCGGTGCTGGAGGGGCAAGGGGTGTGTAAGGCGGCCCTCAGCGTAAGTCTGGAGGTCATGGCTTCCACTGAAGCCGGTTACACTGGGATCAGCTGGAGTGGCATTCCCCAGACTGCCCTGGAGAAGGGCGTGGTCCTGATGCTTTACTCCAACACGGGAAACCCAGAGGAGCTCTTCAGCTATAGTGCGGAAGGGCACCAGTCATCTGAGGCCATGGCGACTACCATACATCTTTACCCCGGGCTGCAGGTTGCCCTTGTGCAGCACACAGGTTCTCAGTCCCACAGGAAGATCTGGATGGGCCCTGAGTTCAAGGAGGCCAACAGGAAGCTGCCGACTCCAGTGGCTGGGTATGATGCCAGCCTGCAGCTGTTTGTCAAACAAGGCAAGGCCTGTGCCTGCCTTTTACATCCCAAACAAATTCAGCGATTGGATGGCCGCTGGCAGATAAGGGCACTCGTGGGTGGCACTGTACAAAAACAGCTCAGAAAATAGCATGAAAACCCAAACATGGCAATGAGCCACCAGGTTTACAAGGAATGAAGGGAAAGATACAGAGAGGTATGTGGCTTATAATTACAACTCACGGACATGGTGACAACTCACGGACATGGGATTTAACATGGACATCAGGCCAGGGGTTGAGGCTCGCTTCTTCCTGGGCAGAGACTATTCCAGTGAGTTGGCCTGTACAGGACCCTGGGAACAACCTCAGGTCAGGCTGGAGATGCAGACTCCGGCTGGTGCGGAGTGAGGCTATACAATGAACCCAAACACAGTGAGTCACAGTTTGATATAACCACAAGTGGTTACTATAGGAGTCCAAGCGTAATGGAAGACACATCTTCAAGGGCAAAAAAGAGATCAAGGAAAAGTGATCCAAGGATACGTGTAGGGAAGTTCAGATTTTTATACATCACAGTTAAACATCTAAAATTGAAACTTCATCACGCCAATACCACCATCGATGTTGAACTCCTCTACATGGAAAATAATGTCCTGGTCTCAAAGCTTGTCATAGGTCAGGTTTACAGGTCAAATGTGGAATGTGTAGTTTCTTTACTTTGAAGCTACTGGTCTGCTTTTCACACCTGCGCTTGCTTAGATAATCGCCAACATGGCTATTATTGTCTTGATATTTTGTATTGTGTGAGACTGTTGTGTTTATGACAGCAGTTTGCACCATTAAACTCACTGCCCTTGCCAATGGGAGGGAGTATTATGCTTGGGAGTAAGGCATAGGTGTAGCCTACACTGTGTTTGTATATGGTATGTTTGAATGAGTTCTGAGTGACTTTGTGAGTAGGTGGTGTGAGTGGGCAGGAGGAATGTGAGGAAGTGTTAGTCTACAGCGTTTGTGACAGAATTGTCACGGAAACGATACTTACTTTTATAGAACATAGCTCTGCAGTTTTCTATAGATATAAACTAAATACAACCTTTACTAACAGAATATTTCAATAACATGAATTATATCACCAACAGAAACTCCTATGTCATATGGTTCAATAAACCCACGTGTAAAATGCTGTTACAGATTGAGATGGTTTATGTTTATTTCTAAATTTAAGCTAATTCAAAAGTTTCTTAATATTCTGTCAATGTTCATTTAAAGCACATCACAAATCGTTTCTTCCATAAGATTTCTGTCCTCATGACGTCGACTTTAAGCCAACATTCAGGAGGATATTCAGCGCGGTAGAATTCCCATCGTCATTTGATTCACAAATGAGCTGACAAGAGCGGGAACAGGCTACATCTGCATTAATAAGAGTCATGCAGCATGTTGTAGGACTAGTTTGTTTTCCATCTCTGGTAAACTTACCCCTCATCTTTAACCTAACAGTCAGTCTGGTAAAAATGGTCAGTGGCGTCCGCTAGGGTGCGACACAACACTCGGAAGCCATTAAATCAACACACCAGTTCCTCAGCCAGTGAATAAACCGTAGTAGGCCTGTTCCACTCAGGTTCCTTTATAAGCCTTCTGAGTTGTAACTAGGCCTGTTACTTGCACTTCATGTTGGGCTAAGACAGTTCTTCAATGATATGCGTTTTCTTTTACCCATGGGGTACATAATGGGCTAAAAGTGTATTGCCATAAATACCCGAATCAAGAGTTTCTGCCTGTGACACTAATGATGTATTTATATGCACACATGAAGTCGAACATAGAAAAGTGATTCACCCACCTGCCCACCCACGCTCGAGAAAATAAAGTACTCCTGTGACAGTCCACAGAGTCTTGCTAAACGCATGGTTTCAACAGAATTTGTGGTGACGGATCTCATTCTCAGGCAGCTTCTCATTTGAAAATAAATAAATAATTTTAAAAATGCTGGTAAGTCGGGAAAACTGGTGAAGTGACGAAGTGTGGGAGACGTGGGCTCGAGGGAACGCTGACGGGCGCAATTAAGGATGCTCTGTGCCTCTAACAAGCGCACACCGACTCCTCTCTGTTCAGGTTGACGTGTCACGGATTAAAAAAAACAGTCCTTTATCCCGTCGCAAGAGAAAGAGGACAAGATAATTCACATGCCACCCACACTTTAGCTAAAGCTGTCGGTCTTACGCACTGTTAGGTGGGAATGAGCGCATATCCGCCCAGTTCAGTCTCGCTCGTCCCCGCTGCGCGCTCCTCCCGACGCCTCTGTTGCTGCCCACATCGTCCCGCGCCACTGCGACCTATCTGTGACATCCCCGTGGGGAGATGTCACCGGGGCTGAGGCTGCGCGAGGCCGTGGGCGGCATGTGGGGTGCTTATCACCACAGGGTTTAGACATGAAGGCAGACCTGCGTGCGTCCACTAACGAGGAAAGGACCGAGAGTGCGTAAGAATGAGTCATTTCGAACTTTCAGAATGTGTTAAGATGATGTACATGCAAATTGACAGAGGTGAATTTGAACTGTCCCATTTGAAGTAGCAGACTTCTGTTACCCCCGCAGAAAAATAGATAAAAGGAAGCTTACAGGTCCAAAAAAAGATGGAGAAATAAGATACTTTGCCCCAATAACCCCAGTGAAGTCCGCAGGCTTTGGGTGGCAATTGTATTTGTGGAATATATTGCAATAAGACAAGAAGCCCCACAGATTAATATTATGTTGGTCAGCCGTACGTGTCACAGCCCTGACTTTAAGTGTGAGACTTATCAGATCATGCAAACAAGAACTATGTACCAACGTCTTCTCACCGTTGACTTTTAGATCAAAGACATGCAAAATATATAAGAGGCGATCAGATTTCATCAGACTATATATATTCATTCCTGCGTGTTAATGATGGGAGGGAATCTCCTACTTGTGTACTCTGTGAGCGAGAGGGGATATCCATTCAGAAAAACTGTGGGCTGATTTTTTTTATTTTTTTGCACTTGCATTTGCAAAAATCAGTAAGCCCCATTTTCCGAAATCAATTGTAAATTATGGATTTCAGGTAATTCAGTAATCTTTGATTGATATTGTTTTAAATTGATTTGAGTTTACTTATCTGAACACTACTAATGCAGCCTGGACTGATTGACATTAAGCTACTTAATAATAATAATAACAATAATAATAATAGGCCATTATGCCATCATAACATAATGAAGGTGGAATATTTGAAAAAAATTGACAGATATGCTTCTTTTAGGAATAGCCTGTCCCAACAAATTAACAAATTAAGTTTTTAAATAATATTTCTGAAAATATTGCATTTGGAATGACTTACTCTTTTTCCCATTGTCACAACAGAAATAAACTGCAATTTTAGAATCTTGATGACTGGACCTAGGTCATGCTGATGTAACCTCGGTCATCTTCTAAGGATTGTACTTAAACTTCTCTCTCTAAACCCAAGGACCATTGTCCTAAACCCTCTCTCTCTAGTTCAGTGTCAATTTAACAACATGCAGTTGTTTCTTACACTGCTTCATCAATCACCAACCACATGTGTCAACACAGAAACATCAACAAACAACATGAAAGATACTCCACTATCAGATCTCAAAAAAATAGAGTTTAATGTCCATGTGCTGTATAACAAATTAAATATATTAGTGTTTACAATTAAAAAAAGAAACAAATCGGTGCACGGGTGTAGGCATAACCTAAGCGTGTTCTCCTAAACACTACAGTGATAAGGACATAGTCTACAGACACATAGACAGTCTCTTCCCACAGATCAAGATGAATCCTTCTACACTACAAAGCAATCACATAAGAAAGGAGGGGGACTTTTTCTCTGAGAAAGTGTGGGACAATAACACTGAACACAAGCAGTCCAGATAAAAATCCTTCTGTGAAGGTGAAGGTTTGTTTTGTCTTTCTTGCCTTTCACCATGGGCCAATTTGCGTCACTGACATTTCCAGGCAAATCATTTCTCAGCATGTTCCACTGCTGTGGAGGTGCAGTCGTTTTTAAGATTGTCAGCAAGTAAATACATTGGAAAATATATAAATAATAAAAAATGAAAAAATGAAATCACTAGAACTTAAGATGTTTACCGGGACCTACATCAGTGTCCAGTACTGTTTTTGTTGTTGCTTTTTTTTCCCCTCAAACTGTTTAGTCCCTGTCTCCCTGTATTCAAAGTATTTTTGGCACTTAAATCAACAGAAATTTGCATACTTAAAAAGGAATTAACTCCCAAAATCAAACAACAACAGGTGGGATCCCCCCACTGCTCATCAAAACACTGCACATGAACAGGACAAATGCCTCAAGACCCAATTCCTAACAGGAGGTATTTAGAGTTTACAAGTTTCAACCTAAGTCGTGCCAGAAGTCAAAGCGCACAAGTAATCTAGGAGAAAAGACGTCCACACACTTCAGTCCTTGACAATCCTGCGTTTAGGAGGCTGGGCTTTTTTCTATGGTGTCTGTGAGAGCATCATCTGCCCAATTCCTTGATGCTGGACTGGCAAAGACAGAGGCAGGGTACCTCACGTGGAAAACACCACACATGACAGCTTGGCCGGTTCAACATGCACAGTTGAGAGAATTACAGAACCCTGATATATTATTATTATTATTATTATTATTAGTCACTACCCTCACCAGTCACAACATGTCTGACCCCAAAGTGCAGATCATACTGTCTAACAACCTGCGGTGAGTGTTGGTGATGGACACAAACAATGAACAACTCCTGCAAAGGTAATGTTGCAGTAGAGATGTATGCATTCATCTAAAAACATGAGAAATGTTGAGTGCTCGTTTCTTTTTTTTTGTTGTAATTTTTTTTTGGAGCTCACACTGTGGACATACAGTACTGAAAATAACAAGACTAGTGCATATCAGTTACAAGTCATATTCTGAACATCGGTTTGGAAACTAAGACTATGGCTACACCGGTAAACAGGGTAAAATACTGTATAGTCAACATTCCGAATGCTCGTCAAATCTGGGACAACTAGACACTTTCACTGGGTTTCTAAATGACAGCTACTGAGTATTGCTCTACTATTCTAAGTATTACAAAGGGTTATGATATATAAGATGTGGAATAACACAATCAAAGCACCCTGCATTTCCTAATAAAGTTATTACTGATGTGGATTTTATCGGACTATTTACATTTCCTATTTTTGCTATTTTTTTCTCCCTGTTTGTTTTCTGAGGAATCCCTACACAAATCAGAATAGCTTCATGGGTAGAATCACATCAGCAATAAGATGTCTCTACCTACTACGGTCCCTAACGTTTATGAAACGTTAATACGTACATACATACATCACAAAGACAGACAACAAGTTTAGTTCCAGATGAACCTCATCTACAGAAAGCCTGTCTTAGAGCTGAGAGCTGTGTTTGTTGCATTTTTGTTGACCTCAGTTGTACCTTCTCATCATCCTATTCTGTGCTGCACAAAACTCCCATCAGCAGAAATAATGTGTCAATTAAATAAGGGTACCACAGGAAATGTACAAAGATTAGTGCTTTCAGTTAGAGTACCTGGGCTGTACATGCTTATTTTGTAAAGAACACATCAGAAAGCCCTGTGGACGGAAAGCACGTCATAAATGGTTCCGCGTTGAATTATGTGTGCACAAAAACAGTCAAACAACGACACTGAAGCCCTTGGTCTCAGTGAAAATACATTTTAGATACAAATATTCATACCTACACAAGACAGTTTTAAATAACATCATATAGAACAGTTAAACCATATAAGATCAGATATGTACAGTGCAGAGGGAACAATCGCTAAAGAGACAGAGCGAGAAGAGAGGATGAGAGAGAGAAAGCACTAGAAGAGAGGACATTGCAATCAATGATAATACAAGTCAGTGATGATACAAAAAACACTGAATTTACTACGGTGTGAAAATAAGGGCTCTAGGTACTTTGGCAAAAGAAAAGAAAAGAAAGAAAAAGAAAAGAAAAAAAATCATGTTTTTTTCTGAGGCAACGTTGGTTGTTAAGGCTCTACTGTAGCTGTGCTCTTTTAGGATTCACAAACACACAACACAGTTCATTAGGGACGAAGGAGGAGGGAGGGGTGGAGACTGGGTGGGGGTGGGGAGAGGGGTGGTTGAGGATGCTATCTGGAGTCCTCCGGTTCCGATTTAATGGTCTTTTTCTCAGAAAGGTTGAGTGCGTGTGAAGAATGTTCTGTGCCATTGCCGTTCTCTGGAGGCAGAAACAGAGTCATGACGTGAGGATGGTTGGAAGATTATGGCAGCGTAGATCATGAGTATTTTTAAAGACAATGGCTCAGAAACACTGATCAGGGTGTACCTGCTATGATAAGCTTTAGATCGTACAGATAGTATGTGTGCATTTGTGTGTGCAAATGTGTGTTGGTTTGTGTGTAGTGGGCAAACAGGCGTTATCACAGTGAGAGAACATGTAAGACGTGTAGCAAAGTCAGTCAATATTTCTGTGCATGTGTGTGTGTGTGTGTGTGTGTGTCTATCTGTATATATCTGTGAGTGTGTGTGGGTTGTGCGTGTATGTGTGTGTGTGTGTGTGTGTGTGTGTGTGTGTGTATGAAACACTAACCTGTGGCAGCTGTCTTACTCTCTGTGTTGGCGTGATGTCTCTTCAGTTCATTGGCTAGCTGTTTGCCCAATGGTGTCTCGCCCTCAGTCCTCTGGCTGGCAACCCGTAGATTCAGTGGCCTCTCGCCTACACACACACACACACACACACACAAACATGAACGTAAGCATGAGCAAAAACTTACAACTATGTACACAACTGCACCATGTACACAACTGCACCTTGCCTTTGCTTATAGTTTAAAGAAAACAACGCAAGAAGAAAAAGCCTCTGAAATCTTCAGCTGAGGTCACCGCCTGCCTACATCGCCAATCAAGGCCAAATATGGCGCCCGTGCTGCATAAACACACACAAACAGCGGCTTTGGCTACGTGGTATAACACCTCTTCTCCCACGGCCTTCTCTCCCTCCTCCGCACGAGCGCTTCAGCGCACGCGGCACATTAACCTGCACTGGCCACTTCTCAACCCTGTGATCTAATACGGGGCCATTGTGCTCCAAGCACGAGAGAGAGAGAGAAAGAGAGAGAGAGAGAGAGAGAGAGAGAGAGAGAGGACATCGGCCATGACTAATGTCTTTCATTTTCTCACTTGTTCACTCTTTTTTATGTGAAGGAGAGGAAAAAAAGGGAGTGAATTGTACACATACAATGCTTTTTAATTACCCACGGTGCTGATTCATTTAGGCAACAGCTCGAGGGAAAGGAGGGAGATGGGGTGAACAAGGGAGAGAGAGAGAGAGAGAAAAAGATGGAAAAGAGAAGAAAGTGAAAGACAAAAAGACACGAAAACACAGAAAGAAAAAACAGGAGAGAGACTCAGAGACTCTGTAAAAGAAACAGTGAGAAAGAGAGAAAGAGAGAAAGTGAGAGAGAGATAGAGAGAGAGAGCACAAGAAAGAAGAGATTGAGAGAGATAGAGAGAGTGAAAGAGAGAGAGAGAGAAAGACAGAGAGAGGCAGAGCAAGGAAGAGCAAAAGAGACTGAGGTAGCCAGGCTCCAAGGCCACTCAGCTGGAGTAAACAGGCCGTGTGTGGGCCTCTCGCCCACTCACAAGCTGCATCAGGATATGAGGGGTCATTAAGAGATGGGATGGAGGGAGGGATGGAGGGGGCATGTGTGTGTGTGTGTGTGTGTGTGTGTGTGTGTGTGCATGTGTGTGCGAGTGAGTGTGTGTGTGTGTGTGTGTGTGCGTGTTTATGTGTGTATGTGTGTGTATGTGTGTGTGTGTGTGTGTGTGTGTGTGTGTATGGGGGCGCATTTATGGGTAAGAGGCTACAGTGGAAACTGTTGTTGGAAGACAGACCATCATGAAGAAAACAAGGACAAAGTTGAGCTGCTCGTCTTCAGCCACAAACCTCTCAGTACACACTATGGTAGGAGCCTGTTGGCTAAATTAGGAACACACACACTTTTTTACACCGAAAGGATCAAGACAGACCTTGAAACAGAACAACAAAAATTCAGATAGAGTTCATCTACAAATTTCAGGCCCTAAATTATGACACTGTAGAGCATGAAAGGGGGAATAGCAGACTTTCTGTGTAGAGTGAGACATAAAACACCCACTCTGAAGCGCTGATCGCTCGTGGCATTTAAGAAACCAAAGAGAACACAGGTGCTGGAGCAACAAGTTCAAAACACACATATATAAGTGCTCCACGAAATGTTAACACTGTGCATCAAACTTGAATGTTTTAGGCTGTACATCTGCTATGTATTTGTTGGTGGCATCACAGAGTGTTTCTCTTCTCTTTATTAGGCTTTCAGGAACCATCCATCATGTGTGCCTGTCACAACAGGTAGCCCTCTTCACCCAGGATCTCTGTGTAGCTGGGCCATTGGCAAAAGCCCTTCACCCAGGCTCTCTGTGTCGCTGGGCCACTGGCAAAAGCCCCTTCACCCAGGCTCTCTGTGTCGCTGGGCCACTGGCACAAGCCTCTTCACCCAGGCTCTCTGTGTCGCTGGGCCACTGGCACAAGCACTGGGGCCAGCTGCTGTATGCTGTATGGCCGTAATGCACCACTTCTCATCTACAGGTACCGCTTATCATCTCTGCCGTTAGCCTCAAGATGAAAGAGCACAACAGCTGTTGTGTACATTTGGACACAGAGCCGAACACTAGTGACTATGGCCTCCCAGCCTCCCCCCTGTTCTCTGATCAAGACACTAGGAGCCGCGCTATGACATTGAGCATGTGCTGATATGATTTCCTCTAAAGCTCCTGAGTGACTGGTGATGTGTGTGAAGTAGCCTGTTATCCAAATTAGTTGCATACTTTCTCTTGCTTACTTATGAGATGTAGTGCATGATATGGTTGGCTTTTTCTGCCATTTGCAAGAGGTCAACTCAAGAGAAGTCAATAGCCTTTTCACATCTCTGCTCTGCCCACGCATCGAATGGCTGGATAAGCTGCCTTCTCCGGGAGCAAGGACTAAGCAAAACTACCTAACTGACTGCCTGAGTGACGTTAAGCAAAGAGGATTTTTTTTTTTGCCTGGAAACTCCCTTTTTGTCGACCCAGTGCACAATGCCTGTTGTAAGCGAGCGAGTGTGTATGTTGCTGGGCCTCGACCACATGAAAGCAGCCCAAAGTGGAGCAGGGATGTGGAGCAGCCAGTGCAGAGGCAGCAGTTTGGTGCTGTCTGGCCCTGCCGGGCCACCGTCCGCCCGCGGAGGAAGGAAACGGCAGAGCAGGTTTTCGGGAAATGTGAGCATCAAATAGGACACGGAGGCAAAAGATGTGCAGATGGCAGCAGAACATGAGTGTCAGTTATGATTCCCTTATTCATTCATTTTTCTCTCCCTCCCCCCATCATTTTCTCACTCTTTTTTTCCTTTTTCATCCATTTCTCTCACTATATCTATTTTCTGTTCTAATTCTCTCTCATATCCTGTCTTCCCCTCTCTCCTCTTTTTATAGTCTTACATGTCTGCTTCCCTCCTCCCCTTTCCCTTCTGGTCTATCCATTCTCCAGCTCTTTTTTCAGCTGCTCCATCTCTCTCTCAATTCTTTCACACTCTCATTCTGTTCCTCTCTCCTCCAGTTCTGTCTTCTCCTAAGCTCTGCATCTCTACACGTGCACCTTAACCTTTTCTCCTCTTTTGTCTCTCTCTCTTTCCATTCCTTCTGTATTTCTCTTCCTTTCTCTGTATCTCTCTTGCTTTTTTCCACCTCTCTCTCTCTCACTCTGTATCACTCTCATTTCTCTCCTTCCTACCCCTCGACTTTACGCATTTCACTCCCTTTCTCTCGTTTTTTCCTCTTCTTCTCTCCCTCTCTCTCTCTCCTCTGTTTTTACTCCCACTGCTCTGCCGCCCACAGCTGACACATGAGGCCCAGAAATGAAAGTGCAGCTCGAAAGAAGTAAAAAAGAAACCGACAGACGAGCCCTCTTGCAGCAGGTGAGGCCCACCAGCTATCTGATAAATGCATAATGCTCTCTGCGTTAGACACACACGCGTACACACACACACACACACACACAGACACACACACACACACACACACACACTCGTTCTGACACACGTGTACACACACAACACAAAGGAAACCACGGGTGACTAGGCTGAGGAGAGACTTTGGCACCAAAAGCAACACCATCACCACAGAAAGAACATCACTGGTTTCCCCCATTTCTCAGCGCAGAGATCATTACCAACACACCACCACGGGCACAAACCCAGCCAGTGAGCAATCGTCAGTCCTGTGATGAAAACCCATTAAGGAGTCAAAAGACTTTTTAGCTCTCTCTCCTGAAAGCCTCTGAAACAACAGCTCGTTAAAAAAAAGGCCATGGTTATAACACCCATGATACACTCCATTGAATGTGTTTACAACCTCTAGACTGACTGGTATGAAAAGACAGGAAAACAAAACAACAACCTCCCAGACTGAGGCACTCCCTAAATTAAATTGTTTTTATTGAATGGACATGCCCTGAATGGACAGATTAAAAAAGGCCCACGCATAGTGGTATGCCAGCCTTCCGCAAGGCATAAACAAGTGGAGAAAGGCCTGTACCTGTTCATTTACAGCACACAGGCAAGAGCACAGGTGACGGGGAGAGGACACAGGTGGTGGGAATTATCCTTACAGACAGCACTAAGCCCTGTTCCTGTCCCACATGGTTCTCATCACTAACTGCTCTCCATTACATTCCACTAAAATAAACATCAACATTACACTACAAAAACATCAGCAACGACGAGAAAAGAAAAACCAGACACACCAGAGTTATCTGGGCTCCACTCAAACAAGTGAACTTGGATTTTGGCAACCATTTTGCCTAAAGATGTGGAATGTATCAAAACCAAGGAGGCTTTAAGCCCTTTGTGTCCCTCTGAGTCTTTTCCCTCGACACCAAAGAACACCTGACTACGACAACTGAAGACTAAGACTGTGGCTGAGCACGCAAACAACCTTTGTCTCAAACGCTTTGGTGTCATAAAAGTTCTTTTCCTAATGAAATGATCCAGAAGCAGTGAGGAATGTTTGGATTATCTAAGTGATTAGGAAAAGTGCTTTGATGCTTCCTTTCAAACACTATGTTTGTATCAATTCATCTAGTGATTTTATGCTTTAGTCCAAAATGACCTGTGTTGATTGAATGTGACTGAATGTGTTGAATCCAAGATGACAACGTCAGACATTTCTAACTTGAAATAAAGAGTTCAAGAAATGGGGTTGATGTTTTACAAGTAGGAACTCTGACCGACCAACTCCAGTTCCATTGTGCTTTTCGTAGAGTTAGAGGTAGCTATAAGTATACAGTAATTTCCTGAATATAAACCGCACCATGTATAAACCTCAGGTCAGTGTTTTATGCCAACTAAAAAAACAAAACCATGTATTGACCTCACCCTTGTATTAACCTCATAGTAACCTCATGGTAACCTCATGTAAACATTACCTATTGCATCAGAATGTGATCACATCATGCAGAATGATGAAAAGAAATGCAATTCTGAAATTTTACTAAATCAATGTATTAACCTTAATAATCAATAAATTAAGGTGATATAGTATTTGCAATACAGTATGCACAATGAGATCAAAAGCCATGCTTTTGGTATTGGTAGTACACCTGAGCTACAGGGGTTCTGCACTGGCGTCCAGCCTTACCTGTCTGTTCGGCGTTCTTGTCGGTGGCGACCCCGTTGGCTGCTTGTCGGTCAGCGGCGGCGTGCTTGAAGGCGGCGGCAGGGATCCTCCAATCCAATGCCTGCAGGCGGTCCTGAGCTGCTGCATCGTGCAGAATCTCCATCTGCTTTGCCACCAGACGCTCCAGCTGCATCTAGTGGGGTTTAACCAGAGGTTTTAACGCCCATTTATAAAGTCATCAAATCATCACCCTATTAAAACACAATACATAACAGGAGAAAAGAGAAGAGAGAAACATGGGGGAGATGATAAAAAGAGAGAGAGAGGAGAGTCAGATCAGAGAGATATCAGTAGAGAGAGAGACTAAGAGAGGAAAAACTAACACACATATGAATCAAGAATATAATATGCATAAAATGATACACATACTTGTTTACACATACGTTCATACAAGGATTCATTCATCCATTTAGACACACACACACACACACACACACACACACACCACACACACACACACACACACACACACACGTAGTGCTCACGTAGAGCCACGTTGGAACTGACACAAGCAGATACACATAGATACACATGTTGACACACTGGACAATAGTTTGGGTGTCCCAGGAAAAGTATACTTGTGTGTGTGTGTGTGCGTGTGTGGACCCGAGCCACACCACTTTGGGCACACCTCCACCAAAGACTTTCTCTCTGCAGCCTCAAGTGCTTATTTTTCTCTGTGGTCAAAGTCCAGTCGAAGACTTGCACGTCCCTTTGCATGACTGACCATTGTTTAAGGGGGGGAAATTCCAGTAACACACTCTTAACGAAACCCTGAGAAGCTTTCCTCACATGCATGCTAAAACCATTTCTCTGACTTATGGGAGTGCATGAAAGAAACTTGCTAATTTACTGCAGATAATTAGTCAATGTATTTCTGGCAGCCGGTGATGTCATCTCACTCAGTGCAAAGCCAATATACAAGACTCAGTCACAGCTCTATTCAAAGGCAGACACAAATGTCACGAAAGATAAACAGAAAAAGATGAAAAGTAGATAGAGAATGCATTAATAGTAATTTTAGATAACAATATATTTTGTGTCCCTCTTTTGTGCTTTTGAGGAGGTTTTCTTCTGAGTCCACACTACTGGCCCTGCGATTGAAAAGAAGCTGCTGTCACACGTAGCCTGTCAGTGGAGATGACAAGAGAGGGGTCAAAGAGGTGTCAGGGTTGAGGATGACTCAGGCAGAACGGAACACTGCTGTCGTGAATCATGCCCACCCCCCCTACTCCCTGACTACCCTCCACAAACACGCACCCTACACTCACGTAGATGCACTCTTACACACATAGTTGCGATGTTGACCCCCAGTCAGATGGAAACACACACACACACAAACACACACACACAGATCTTGCCATACACACATAACCAAACTGCAATCTCAATAGAACAGTCCCTGGGTCAGACAAAAGGGACGCTGCAAACTGACACAAAGAAAGAGAAAACGCGCCCGCACACACGTACACACACACACACACACACACACACACACACACACACACACACACACACACACACACACACACACACACAGACTTGACTCAGTGGGTACCCTCTGGCTGCATGCCCTGTCTGACGGGACAGCAAGGCTCAGAGAGTCAGTTTTTGTGTCTGTTATGGTGACTCATCCCCTGCAGAGCACTAAGTGACAGACAGCGTGGGAGGGGGTGGGATATGCGTCTGTGTCCCCCGTCCCTCCAAATACCCCACCTCCACTACTCTCCGCCCCCCCCCCCCCCAACACACATACACACACACACACACTCCACTCATCCAGCCCAACCACTCTCCCCTACCACCTTCTCATCTCTCAGGTACAGGTGTGCTCCGTGTGTGCGGTTGCTCACCTGGATGCTGCGTGTGGCCGTCTCCTCGCCTTTGGACCTGGCATGGGCCAGTTGCTCCCGTAACGTCTCTTGCCGCATGTGGATGGCCTGCAGTGCCTCCTGGAGGTCAAAGAAGCCCTCCTGCAACAGCAGACACAGGACACATCAGGCACAAGCTCTCTACACACTTATGCGACACACATACACACACACACACACACACACACACCTAACATATCCTATTTGGACATACACAACAACCTTTACGAACCACATCCACAACAATACCTAAATTAAATCGAATTATCGGGGATTCATACAAAACAATATCTGTGTGATAAAAGTAACTATGAAGAAGTCCTCCCAACGCACCTATTACACCACCTGCCTTTACAGACTATGGCATCTTGGTCATGTGTGCATATGCCAATCATCATTTGACAGCCTTTTGTTCTTACCCATCCCTTCTTTCATCATTATGAAAGTTTGGCCTGGAATAGCAGTTGCCTTATTCATTACTGTCTGCTGTGTAAACTTACAGCACTGACTACACTGTTGTTTTTAAAACTTCAGACTCTCTTGTGTCATTTTCACTCTTAGACAAGCTTTGTCTGAGTCACCCTGACCTTTGACACATTTAACTAAACTGGTTGCCTCACTGTCAGGTGAACAGGTTTCACTTACTCCAAGAAATAGGTCAAAATAGAATCCCACAAATAAAAAAAATGTTTCAAATAAAAAACAAATAAATAAATAACAGGACATGTTAAAAAAAATATCAGGATGTAGTTTACATATTATATATTTTTTCCTGCGCCCACTTCCATAAACAAATTGCAAGACAGAAGAACCACAGAGTTAACGATCTTCCACTGTTTACACATAAGGTTGTCATGGTAACCTTTTCCTAACGCCTTCTCTGCCCCTCCCTCTTGTGTGGCAAGGGGTGTTCAGTATGTGTGCGTGTGTGTATGTGTGTGCGGGTGTGTGTATGTGTGTGTGTCGGGGGGGAGGGAGGTGATATGCGCACAGAAGCAATGACGCAAGTAGAGATGAGGAGTGTGTGTGGTAAGTATGTCACATCACCACACCTTCAAGGTATCAAATGAGTTGAACACTGTGATGGGAGGGCACCTTTTATGCGTTTGCGTGTGTGTGCATGTGTGTGTGTGTGTGTGCACACATAATTGCGTAAAAGAGAGGAAGCCCACATGGGTGTGTATGTCTGTGTGTGTGCGTGTGTGTGTGTGTGTGTGTGTGTCGATGTGAGAGAAAGCAAGAGAGAGTGTTGAGTGTACGTAGCATGTGCAGTGTATGTATGTAGGAGAAAGAACACTTACACTGATTTGTGCCTGTGTGCAGTACAGTGCAAAAGAGACAGTAGAAATGAGTACACTGTAGGTATTTGTGTATCTGTGTATGTGTGCGTGTGTGTGTGTGTGTGTGTGTTGCTCAACTCATTTCTACATGTGGCGGTGAGTGTGCAAAAAAAGCATGGGTGTGGGTGATTCCAGTCTCGCCCACACAATGACGTCTACCTCAAGCCTCAGCTTCAGGTGGGCGTGTGCAAGCGCGCATGTGTATCCATGTGTGTAAATATGTGTGTTTGTGCGCTTATGTATGTGTACAGTGCACACAAAAGTGTGTGTACAGACTGTGTGTGTGTGTGTGTGTGTGTGTTTTTTAAGCATATTTGTATACAATACCATATATATATATATATATATATATATATATATATATATATATAAAATATATGGTACCATATATCAGTATATATGAATATATATGTTTGTGTATGTGTGTATGGACATTTGTTTGTGTGTGTGTGTGTGTGTGTGTGTGTGTGTGTGTGACGTCTGGCTGATCTCATTTGGACAGTGCTGTCTCACTGTGGGCGGCGGCCTAATTCACGCTGATGTGGACAGGCGGGAGGACGGGCGAGAAAGAGGGAGGGAGATAGGAAATGATGGAGGGAAGGAGAGAGAGAAAGAAAGAGAGAGAGAGACAGAGAGAGAGATGGATGGAGAGATGGAGTGGGTGGCGGTGTTGCAGGGGCCAGTGAAGGGACTCGCGGGCTCTCGGGCAGCTGGGTGTGGGTGAAGGGTGGAGTGACGTGTAGAGACAGGGTGGTGGCGGTGGTGTTGGTGGCTTCAGTGGTAGTGGCTCGGTGTGTGTGGGGGGGTGGTGAGAGCTTTAACGTTAACGCCACCCCTTCATTAGGGTGAAAAGTGCTATAGCAAAGAGCGTGGCATGGAAAACCCATTGGGCCTTGTGGGTAAGGCTGCTCTGGGCAGAGTGAAGAGGAGGAGGAGGGCCCCTTATTTTTTGCTTCTGAAGTGATAGAAAGAGAGAGAGAGAGACGCACGAAAAACAGCTATAAGTTATACAAGTTATAAAAACACAGGCCCTGGCGCAGTGTTTCGTGGTGTACATGTTCACTCACTTGTGACACTCACAGGCGGTGGGAAAGCCTGTCTGCTTGCAGGGTGGTTGGGGCAATTCATAGATGGGTGGGGGTGAGTGTGTGTGTGTGTGTGTGTGTGTGTGTGTGTGTGCGTGTGCATGTGTGTGTGGGGGATCACTCATCATGCAAATTAGGGGAATCAAGTTGGGCACCTAAGGGAGTTACTGGACAAGTATGTGAGACGAGAAATAACAATATCCTCCCAAACACACACACACACACACACACACACACACACGCAAATTGTGAATTCCCTGGCCTGTCGTCATGAGGTTTGCCCCAAATGATGAACAGAAACCTGGTGAAGGGGTGTCACTGACTTGCACACTCCCTCGCGTCTGGCGAGCGACGAGGGAGAAAGAAAGAGAAAAAAGATGAGAAGAGAACTGAGAGAAAAAGGGGAGACACAAATAGAGAGAGAAAGATCAACAGGGAGAGGGAGAGCGAGAGAAAGAAAGATAGACAGAGAGAGGGAGAGAGAGAGAGTGGCAGAGAGAGAGAGAAAGAGAGAGACAGAGAGAAAAAGAAAAAGAAAGAGAGAGAGAGAGAGAGAGAGAGAAACAGAGACTGCGTGCTGGCTGGGGAGAAATGAGAGACGTATATAACACAACACCCCACAGCCCACTCACTGGGTGTGTGAAGGTGGAAGTTTCCAGAGAAGATCTGACATCTGGATAATGATCAAACCAAGAGCGAGTGAGAGAGAGAGAGAAAAAAAGGTGTCGTAGGGGAAGGCAAGGCGAGGCTGAGTCGAGAATGGACAGCTGCCACGGGGGTGAGACGGAGAACCGGAGAACCGGAGAGGACAAAAGGCCTCTTCATGAAAGAGAACAATCAGATAGGAGGGTCGAACGTGGGAGTGAGGGGATGATATCTGGGGCTCGGAGGATGGGGCTGCAGGGGGGCCTTCCTGCCTGTTTGCCGGGGGGACCTCCAGCCGTGTGCTTCAGGCCCACCACACACCAAGCACCACACACGCACACACACACACACACACACACACACACACACACACACACACACACACCTAACATCAAACACACACACATACATTCAGACAATCAGACACACACACACAAACCTAACATCAAACACACACACATACATTCAGACAATCATACACACACACACACCTAACACCAAACACACACACATACATTCAGACAATCATACACACACACACACACACACACCTAACATCAAAATGCATAAACAAACTAAACACACCTAACATCACAAACACACCACACAGACCTCCAGCCATCCGCCCTTCAGGCCCCTTCACATCACATAGCCCACACACACACCTCCCATCACAATTACATCACACACACACCTAACATCACAAACACACCAAAACATATAGCATCATAAAACACACCACAAACACACAAGATCTAAAACACACCACACACACACACGCCTGGGATCACCTGAGATACGCACGCAATAAAACAATAGCAAATAAAATAATAAAAAACACCAACTACCACAATCACATTGATTGCAATTTTCACAATGAATACACCCCAATCAGACCAGCGTCACCAGATAAACACACCAAATACATTTATCACAACACTCATGACAAAGACACAGATTAAACAAAACACACCTAACATACCAATTACTAAAACTCCAGTGGATTTACAACATTTGGAAAATAAATTGGGCATGTATGTGTGTGAATGTGTATGTGTATGTGTGTGTGTGTGTGTGTGTGTGTGTGTGTGTGTGTGTGTGTGTGTGTGTGTGTGTGTGTGTGTGTGGACGTGTGTTTGCCGAGAGGTCGTTTTGAGATGTGATCATTACAATAAGGTATTCTGTAGGCAGGAGCAGGCTTGAAACTTTCCCCAACATCATTTACTCACCTTCTGTACCGACCCATCAAACCTACCCCCATTCTTAACCTTCATTCACACACACACACACACACACACACACACACACACACACACACACACAGCCTTGTATGTTGAAGGGCAACTAAGTAAACAAAATTACGCTGCCCCACCCTTGTCTGGCCTGACTGCTATTATCTGCTTGTCTTGTGTGAGTGTGAGTGTGTGTGTGTGTGTGTGTGTGTGTGCGCGTGCGTGCGTGCGTACGTGTTTGTGTGGGTGTTAATGTAAGGGGTTCTCTGTGTGAAAGGTTAGCCTTGGAGCCGGAGGAACAGTATTGCGTGGGTGTGGAGCAGAGCCCGAGCATTTCTTCTCATTTGTCAATGGTCTATGTCACTTAGCAACGTCACGTATGTGCACAGCCAGAACTTAAAACCCCGTCTTTGGATTACTTAGCCAACTCCGCTATACCTGAAAACGTACAGCTGTTTGGTTTGGCCTGACGCCAATTCTTAGAGATGAGCTGCATATATTCACTGAGAGCGCAACAAGTAGGCTAAAGGCTAAATTACACATCATGCTTCTTTAGATTAAAAGTATTAAAAGCTTCTAGTAGCTAACTTAAAAAAAACTGAAATGTCAATATTGAATATTTTTGGACTGTTTATTGTTTTGTGAACCCCCCAGCACCACAAGTGATACCTATAGGACAGGGAACTCACCTCTGTTTTAATTCTCTTTGGAGAGGGCTCATCTCCACAACGAGATCTGGGGGGGAAGGACAGAGAGAAAGAGAGAGAGAGAGAGAGAGAGAGAGAGAAGCCATTATTTTGAGAGACATCATGAAGGAATGTCCCCTGACACTGTCACCTGGTAGTATGACACACACACACATGCAAACATACCTCTTTTTGTTTTTTCACAAATCAAAAACACAATGAGGATACCTGCTGGTAAATCAAAATGACTTGATTTACTCTGACTAAGATCTAAAAAAAGGTTTCAGCTAGGTCTGTTTCTGGCATCTGATTGTGGCCCGTGGTGTAAAAACTACTGTTTGCTGTTTCAAACCACCCTCTGTGGTATGCGTGTGAGAAGAACTACCCCAGTGATTTGCCAAACCTGTAGTTTTTGGCAGGCGAATAGAGCAGCACACGCACACACACACGCACGCACGCACACACACACACACACGCACAGACAGACAAAAAGGGAGTCTGGCTCTGCTGATAGAATCTTGGCTGTAGGTGTGACTGTGATAGTGCACCTTAAACAGAGGTTAACAAATACCAAAGTGGAATTTTCCATCCCCTCAGTTTGCCAGCCTGGTAATCCAGGAAGCACCTGCAAGGAGCCTGCTACACTTTTTCTTTTCCTTCTCCTGCTTCTTTTTCTTCTTCTTCTTCTTCTTCTTCCTCTTCACAGAGCCAATTTCGAGAGTCGTATTGAGCCTGTCTATGTGATCCGCGCGAGTGGGAGGGCAGAGGATGCCCCCGCAGACGCAAGCTCATTACTCCTCACATACAGCCAGAAAGAGAGAGAGAGAGGCAGAGAGGGATGGATATATGAAATAGAAAGGTAGAAAAGTAAGAGAAAGAGAATAAAGAAAGAAAGAAAGACCAGAGAGAGAGCTTCAGAGAGACAGAAAGAGAGAGACACAGAGAGAGAGAGAAGGACAGAGAGAGAAAGAGAGAGGGAGAGAGAGAGAAATGCTTCCAGACTCTCAGTCAGCTTTGGCTGCAGCTTTAAATAGACTCTTGAGATCCAGACCCTGAACCCAGACCCAGATCGTCTCGACACATTTTTAAAAATCTCGCCTCGTTTATAGCCTTGGGCACGGAGCGGCCGACAACCATGAGCTCACGCCAAGGTGTCTCGGTGAACAGGAGCGATCAGTGCTGATAGAGCTACCCTAGGCGTACTAATCTTGCAAGACAGTTTCTCGGTTTCGCATGGATTCGGAAGTAGCTCTTTCAAAAGGGAGTCATCGCAGCGAGAGCATCTGTGCGCACGATGAAATATCAACAACATCTCTCCCTCCATCTCTCCCTCCCCTCCCTCTATCGCTCCCTCTTCTCATCTATTTCTGAGCATAGGATGTGACCGGCACACGATAAAAACAACGGCATGATTTACCTCCCCATCCCCCTCAACACACTAGCACCAGAAAGCCCTCTTCAAAGAAAACCGACAGAGATGGAGAGCCAGCACTCATTAAGAGAGAGAGAGAGATATAGAGAGAGAGGCATTAATATATCGCTCAGCGTGTACAGAAAGCTGTGCCCTCCGAGACTGGGAGTCAGCTGGAGCTGGTTAGACAAGTGTGGTCACAGGAGAGGCTGGTGCAAGGTGATGTGTGTGTCAATGAGACTGGAGCAGAGATGGAATATCAAAAGAGGCGGGATGCCACAAGCATGTGTCTGTGTCGGATTAAATGTTACACTCGATACGATACGTTTGACTTTAAGACCGTATACAACCATAAAACTGTATGACAAGGAAACAAAAATCACTGATTCTGAATCTATTTGAGTGAAATTCTGTGTGAAAAGGACAACTTATGCCATAAAAAGGTTTCTACAGGTACTCCAGTAATAGCATGGCCACTTCAAAGCTGAAAAACTTTTCGAAGTTTTATGAGTTCCCTCACTTCAAGATAAAATCTTAAAGATAACCGGTGGGGTTTTTCTTTTTCTCTGTCCTTGCTATGATTCTGTTACCCATATTCCTGAGGACTGCTTTGATGAGCTGTGGATCCCCTTTGCTTGACCTGAACACTCACTTGCTTGTCCTGTAGGTGTATTTGTAAGTGACCTCCCGAGAGATCTGGCGGGCCAGGCCGAAGAGCTCATCTCGACGAGTCAGCAGAGCCACGTCCTTCATGCAGAGCTGGGCCGCCGCCTCGTTTACTGTCAGCTATGACAAGAGAGAGGGCACACTGTGAGACATCTCATTTGGAACAAGGTTGTAAACACATAACAGTTTGTGTCATTTCAATTCAATTCAAAAATTAGTTTGAATACAAAATGGCACGTTAGTTTTCAGAGACATACATTAATTTCAAAGCCATCCATGTTCCTAACCTGCCTAGTTTGTACGGTATTTTATAGTCGTTTTTTCAATCAAAGGTCTTACTTTGACTGTCACAACCTCTTTCATATTGTTACTCTCTATCTGTCACTTCCGTCTTTCTCCTCCTTTCCTTCCTTCTCTCACCTCATGAAGTGTCAGGTGTTTGCCGTCCTTCCTCTTGGAGTCAAAGCGCCCGTAGATGGCGCTATACTTGCGGATCTCCTCCTCGCGGCGTGGGTCCTCCTCGGCCATGTCGAAGATGTGCCCGATCATCTTGGCCAGTTTCTTGTTGCCCTTTAGCTGTTCCTTGACCTCGGCGGGGTCGCTGCGCGGCGGCAGCCCCGTTGCCATGCGTTCCACGCACTCCGTCACCGACTGCACGGCTGCTGCGTCCAGCGCCTCCAGGCCGTCGCGTGGCGACGACGGCGACCCTAGCTCAGCGGGTGACAGGCTTTGCTCGCTCTCGGCACCTCCGAGACCACCAACATGGCCGACCCAGAACCGTGGCTCAGCACCGCTCTGAAGAGGAGACGCCGTGGCGCCTGAGCTCCCGTTACCAGCCTCTTTACCGGCTTCGCCGGACGCAGCGGCGGCACCACACTTGGGCGTCTTGACATGGGGCTCGCCCGCACGGGGCAGCAGCGGGAGCGGACTGGGCGAGCCCTCGGGGAGCTTGTAGACGGGGATGCTGCAGACGGGCAGCGTGGCCAGTGGCTGGTTGAAAAGGGCCGGGTTGGTGACCCAGTCGCGCAGCGCCTTCTGCAGGCGGCGCACGTGTAAAGGCTTGCTGGCCATGCCCACCAGAGCCATGATCTCCAGGAATTCCTCCTCGCCGGCCTCGCACAGCTGCTGCACGTCATCGCCGCCCTGCTGGATGAAAGCATCGTAGTAGCACAGCAGGTTAGCCCGCTGCAGGATGCGGTAGAGCTGCAACTCCCCGAGAGTCCTGGGTAAAGTCGCCGCCATACCTGCCCGTGGGTGGGGAAAGGGGGTGGCAAGGGACAAAGGAAAGGACAAGAACAAAGGCAGTGTGAGTGTGAGAGGAAAGTGGAAGAGTACTGGTTCTGGTTCAGGATTATAATGGAAATATGGAAACCTTTAAGAGAGCTTTTCACTCAAATTCAAACAACATTGATAAACAAGAGGCGCTGAAAGGTAAAGCAATTCCCCCAACAGAACTGAGGAAATGTACAGCCTGTTACAGAGGGGTATTACTCAGGGCGGGGAGGAGGGTTAACATAGAAAAAGGGGATTTGTGAAAGCCAGCAGAAGTGAGGAGAGGACTAAAATCATGGTCTGGAATCACCAAGTATCACCAGTTTTTTTTTTTTTTATCATTTCAAGCAGCCTGCCTGACACCACAACAGAGATTGTCAGGTCTTATGGAGCACCAGGTCCACACAGACCTGTACACAGAAGAGCATAATTACAGAGAGTCCAACTAAACCTGACAACAACAACCACTCAACACACCAGAGACATGGCTTCAGTCCCAGTCCAGCGTGGTGAAGCCCAGGACCGAGAGATGACATGGGAGTCGAGAGAGAAAAAGAGAAAGAGAGAGAGAGAGGGCAAGAGTTGGTGAGTTGGAGGTTGAAGAGGAGTGAGGCCTGCACATGAGATAGGAGATAGAGGAGTGAGTGAGAGAAAGTGAGAGAGAGAAAAAGAGAGAGAATGGGAGTGAGCAAGAGAAAGACAGAGAGAAAGAGATTGCATGGAGACGGGGATAGAGAGCAAGAGGGAGAGAAAGTGCGAGTGTAATGGAGAATGAGAGGGAGGAGAGATGGAGAGAGTGACAGAGAAAAAGGCAGAGAAAGTGAGGGTCAGAGAATCAGAGAAGGAAAGGGACAGAGAAAGATAGCAAGAGAGAGAAGAGGAAGAAAGAGACAGTGAGAGAGATGGAGAGAGTGAAAGGGAGAAAAAGGCAGAGAAGACTAAGGACAGAGAGTGAGCAAAGAAAAGAGAGACGGAAAGGGAGAGAGAAAGGGAAAGAGAGAGTAAGAGTGAGAGTGAGAGAGGACTGTGGAGTGTCCTGGAGCACTGGGAGAGACGCATACCACACTCCACCTCTGCTCTGGCCGTAGGTGGGCCGTCTCACGGCACAGACTCCATTTGTCTCTGCCCTGGAAGCGTCCCTCGTCTCCCGAGCTGGAGGACGAGGAGAGGAAGAGAGGAGAAGAGAGGGGAAGAGGAAAGGAGAGGGAGAGAGGAGAGGTGGGGAGAGGAGAGGGGCAGAGGAGAAGAGAGAGAGAAGAGGGGGAGAGGAGGAGAGAATCGAGCTGGGGGTTGGGATCCGGATCCCCTACAAAGAGGAATAAGAGATGCAAGGTGGTGGGTGGAGAAGGCAAGGGTTAGTAGGTGGAAGGGAGATGGGATGTGGAGATAGAAGACAGAGGAGGAGTAAAGGGGAAGGGAGAAGGGGTACACTTGGGGGGGGGGGGGGGGGGGCAGTGTGGGTTGGGGATGATGTGTAGAGACTGGGGGGGGGCAGGATATCACACACTGAGAAGAGGAGGTGTTGCATTTCAAATGCATTCAACCACAGTGCTCAAAATCCAGACAACCTCTGGAAGCAGAAGACTAAGACCATTATGTCCCACCATTGCGTCTTTCTCACAGATACGAACCTAGAGTTGCCTTTCAAACTGACACACACACACACACACAGATCTCTAATACTGTCACCTCTGCCACAGCAGGCTATTCCACCTCATCAGCGAATCACACGCCAAACAGTCAGGCAGAGCTGACACATGGCACTCTGGTGTGTGGCACCCTGGTAAGAAGCCTGCGGGTGCCTCTAATCTCATAGCAGAAAATGGCAGTGTGCCTCGTCCTTTTGCTTTCGTTCATTCATTCACTTTCATTGGCTCAGAGCGCAGACACGAGGCCATGAATCTTTCGACTGTAGTTTCAGTTGTTGTTGTCGTCGTTCTTAAAAAAAAAAAAAAAAAAAAAAAACCTTCTTATTTATTCGCTCCTGGCTGTTTTGAGGCAGACGGAAAAAAAAATCACGAAGATTGATTATTTATGTCAAATCACATCAGTTTCCACAATCGTGGGTTGAAACACACACACACACACACACATTCAAGAGTGATGTGGTAATGAGAAATGTTTTCCTCCACCTCAAAATGCAATCTGGCTCTGGCAGCACCTGGTGGCACCACGATTCCTCACTCACTCCCTCGAAACCGACATGCCAGCTTTTCAGGGGAGTGCTTGGCTTTCTCCAAGAGCCTCACCCTTTCCTTTTCTTCCCCTGTCTATCCCTCACTCTCCCTCTCTCTCTCCATCCCCCTTTTTTTTCTGTCTCTCGGTTTCTGTCTCCCTTGCCCACCCACCCATCCACCTTCACCCGTGTGCACGACACTGGAGGCTCCATGCATTTTTTCCATCTATCCGGGCAGGGCCGGACATGTTCTCCCCACTGGCACTCACGCACGTCCACACCTAGCTCTGCGCAAATGGGGTGTGTGTGTATGTGCGTGCGGTGTGTATATCAGTGTGTAAGTGTGTGTGTATGTGTGTGTGTGCGGAGGGGTAGGAGGTGGCCCGCACATTCTCTCTCCCCACTCCCTCCATGCCTTATGTAACACTCCTGTTCCACTTAATTAGATGTTTCCGCACGACGTTGGTGGTGGCAGCACTCACCTGCGTCAGGTGTGCTAAGGGGTGGAGACAGTGACCTTCACACAGGCTAACCATACACACCCACGCCCACCTGAGAGCGTGCTTATCAACTAGGTCACAAAGGCACATAAGTTTAGCTTACTGTGAGACCAACTAATGACGCATTATAAACTATGTATTACCACATTGTGTGCATATTACACAATGAAGCTTTGATACCACACTGAACATCAGTTGTTAGTTTTTTTGGGGGGGGAGGGGGGGAGGTCCTTTCATGACCCACAAGGCACGGCATTTGTTCAGTTTCGACATCATACAGAACATTTATCTAGATTAAAACACAGATGACGGTGACTAAACCATGACTTCATAAGCCTAACTGTGATGCTGGAAAAAAAGCGTCAAATTTCAGTGTCAAAAAATGGGAGCTCCGAACACTGACACTACTTGAGGGTGACACAACAGCTAATGGCCGAGACGCTCAGATGGCTAAAGGAAGAGACTGTTGGTCACTCTATGGAAACAAGTCTGCTCAGCAGCCAAGTGGAAAAACACATACACAATAACACACGTCCATATACATCAAATGCTATCATAACAATATGGCAAACCCTTGAGACACATCACAACTGTTTACCACAGGCCTCAAACCACACTGGCCTGTTTCCATAGTCGACAGCCACACCAGGAGAGAGTGAGTAAGAAGCAGTGCCAGAGAAAGAGAGAGAGAGAGAGAGAGAGAGAGAGAGACCCATGAGAGGGGTGCACGAACCCTGCACTCCAGTGGATAGGCAGGGGACGAGGCCTAGGAGGAGAGTTGCTCGTTGAAAGCCTATTCAGAGAGTGGTGTAGAGGGCACTTGTCCTGCAATTTGCCTGGCATGCACTCACCAGTTCCCTTTCTCTCTTTTTCCCTCTGCCTCTCGCTCTACAACCCTCTCTCTCACTCCTCTCTTCTCTTTCCTTCTCTCTCTCGTCCTCTCCCTCTCACCCCATCTCTATCTCTCTCTCTCGGATGGACGGTAGTGGGAAGCCATGGAGCCAGTCCTCCACTCTACATTGCTGCTGCTGAAAGCACTTGTGTGTGTGTGTGTGTGTGTGTGTGTGTGTGTGTGTGTGTGTGCACTCACATTGTGTAATGGTACGGCTCTTATCAATTTTAATGAATAATATAGGCGCACATAAAAGAAGCACTCGAGCAGAGAGGAGAAACCATGGCAATGGTAGCTTTTAGGGGTTCTGGTTGCCTGTGCTGCCATATAAGTCTTGACTCACAAAATAAATTTCAATGTCATTTTAAGTAAAGTTGGGTGAAGTGGGTGAAGTGAACATGCTATAATAGAACACATACCTACATTAATATTCAACAATACTTGCATGCAAATATAAACATATGATTGTCCCTGACAGTGACTCTGTGAGAATGACTGAGTCTGAGTCTGAGTACTGAGTCCTGTTCTGAGTACTGAGTCCTCAACATAACAACACTAAGACTGAAGTGGTGTGTAGTTATACTGATACTACAGACCAAGACAACAGTGAGTGCAGACATAAATCAATACTACTGTCTTGACTGTACACAAAATCCATACATCCACACTGCTGTACAAAAAATACAAACATCTACCATATGTGTGCTAGCAGTACAGGAAATAGACACACATACTGATACTATTATATGACATCAAGATACTGCTGATGTGTAACTGCAAATTAATTTTGATCAGAATGTGCACACTCGGGAAAATGTATCCAATCCAGTGGCCTTGCTACTGTTGTAGAGGAGTGACAAAATTAGTTTTTGTCTAGTACAAACAAAGTATATTATCTGCTCAGTTATCAGACTGTTTTAAACTGCTTGCATTTGTCTCGCTTGCTATGAAAAGCAAATGGAGTCCAAACTCCATCCAGAGCAGTGGTTTTGTCTTCCTGGCCAAACCTATATTTTGGTTTACAGAACTCATCCATCAACTCTTCCCAGTCTCCAGCTAGCAAACATTGCCATTGTCTTCTTCGAGGATGACAACGCACTGCTCGTCTGGCATTGCAACACCACCAGGGAGGGGGTAAAATCAGAGCAAAAGTGCTTTTATTGATGTTTTTAGTCTACCTGTACAAGTAATCTAGCATGAAACATTTTTCAACACTTCAGAGTTGCCTACAGAATTATACTCTTAGTCCATACAAAAGATATCAATAGCAACGTTCACAAAATAAAACTTGCTCCAAGAAATATACAACCTCCAAATATACAGTGACCACCCAAAACTTTTTTCTATAAACATAACAACATGCTTCCATTCCTAGACCCTTTCTTATTACTCCTCTTTCATTCCCAAAATTTATCGGAGTATTGTTTTTGACTTGAGGCAAGCCAGTGAATTTCTAGAAGAAGACCGAACAAATCAGCGAAGACCTCCTTATGCTATGGATCACTTGCAAGCGATCAGCGTGTGCTGTAAACTTCTAAATGACCTCCAACGGGACAAATATCATGAATAACCCAGGAGAGCAATTTCCTGCACAACAGAAAGAATCAACACATAAAAAGAAGGAAAAAGCAAAGGATGCTTTCTTTACACAGCTGCCGAACGACGCCCACCGGTGTTTCGCCTGCGCTTGGGATTCAGTAAGCACTTCTCCCACACGGAGAGTCAAATTCCGTGCCTTACGAGCATGGCTGAGCTGAACTTGCTTTATCGGAAAAGTAGGAAGCACATGGACAATCAAAACACCCAGCTAAGTGAAACTTCTCGGCGCACATAGCTGCAATTCAAGAAAACATACAACCGTGCGGTAAGAGTTGGGAATTACTAGAAAAATGTATACCTTACCAGCGATTTTTGATGCCAGACTCCTTGTTTTTAATTGAGTTCAGATAGTTGTGTTTCGAGTGTCAAGTCACAAGTTGAAGGTAATTGTCCTGTCAGTTCAAGTGACGCTTTTTTGCGCGTCCTGATAGAAGGGGAGACGATATGAACCACGCGCGCAGCCTTGGCAAATCAACTGGCGGCGCTCATGCAAACGTTGTTCCGCTCTTTGCCATTGAATCGCCGGAGACTCCGTGCAGCCGAACGAAATTGTCTTAAGACTTAATACTGTGAACCTGCAAATGACTGTTCGCCGTTTCCTCCCCTACTGCTAGAATTGGGATATTCCGCGCTTGCTACATTGCTCTCTCACTCCCACGCGGCAGCGTGACGCAGATCCTGGCGTGGGCGGCTGCGGGGCGTGGGAGGCTGCTGCATGGAATACCAAGCATCATATCACAGAAGCGGCAGTGGCCAACGGGGAGGCGAACTCGAGCGCCTAGCGCCTGCCACACACGTAACCGGCCATTTAAAAACGGCCCGCTGACCTTTCTGAAAACACACCTCGCGAACTAATTAGCATTGAACTGTGGCGTGAATTCCTCTGGTGCACTCCCACACCTGTGCCTGAGCCTCCCACGCACCGCCTAGACGCATTTGGATTTCAAATCTCTCTGCACAGTTTTCTTCCCTTTTTTAAAAAAACTTTCTCGCCTTCTCTTTTCAATATCTCTCTCTCCAGATAGCCTTGTTTATTTTCTCAAACGTGTATTTCCACCTTGTTTAGCTATTCTCACACTTCCTGTTTTGGAAAAGCTTGGTTTTCTCGTATAAATGTTGGTTACTACTCCCACGCATGCTCCACCCTCTTGCCCCGTACCTTAGCCACTGCTTAGTGTAATTCGGTCTTCTGTCCTTTTCCCCATATTCACAACATTGATTTTGTGAGTACATTACATATATCCCTATGTAGTGCGCACAGATTGCGCAACTGATTTTTTTCCCAGGCAGTTTTCATTATTTTTTTTTTACTTTGATGAAAGTGTCAGTTTTAAAAAAAGTCAGGTCACAACCTCTCAAGTTTTTTTTCAAACAAAAGCATAAATCCTATCTTAATCCTCTTGCTGTAAATCAATCAGTGTAATCAAGGACACTGTCACTGTCAAAGGTATCAAAGCCACTGTGGCGATACAATGCATGATTAATGTACTAATGTATGACAAATTGAAGTTGGTATAGTTGGTTTCTTTCAGTGAACAAAGGGGTATGTGGTGGTGCCAGGTGTAAATGCACAAAATTGGCAAACCCAGGCACCAAAGGGCAGTCCTGCTTGCCAGGACATGACCAAGCCATTTTGATCATGCAAACATCATAGCAGGTCTGTTCATTGGTTTGTGTACATATGTGCAAGTGTGTGTGTGTGCACACGCGGGTGTCCCTGGTTAAAAAAAAAAAAATCTGGAGGGATGTGTAGCCGGAAGCTCTTCTACAGGGACATCAAATAAATAAAGTTTAGGCCCTTTTTAAACACATATCCCTGTTACACAAATACACAATGCACATGCTGCTTAAAGACAGAAAGAAAGTAAGTGCATTGTGTAGGTCGACAGAGAGAAAGGAAGAGAGAAGAAGGAAGGGTAAAAAACGTCTTTCAGGAGGAGAATGTGGCTTACTTGCAGACATGTTTAGGAGTGAAGATGAGGAGGGGTGGTGTTGCGGGGTGAGGGTGTAGGTGGTGGTGGTGGTTGGGGGGGGTACAAAGGAGGGATGGGAGGGGTTGTGGTCCCACATGCAGTTCTCCACAGACTCCTCTTTCAGGATATTTACACTCCCACGCACAGTGATTCAGCTGGCACTAAGCCTCTCCAAACAGAGGCTCTGGATTATACCACAGTACATCATCCGCTATCCATATCCACAGTCTAAGTCTTCAGGATGCTGTCTCTCTCTCTCTCTCTCTTTCTGTTCCTCTCTTTTTATTTCCTCTGTTTCTTTGCCAGCTGATGTAGTAACTGGGAAGCTGAGTTAATGTATTGTCACTCCATCTAACTGTAATACACCAATTGAATTGAGCTGTTCCACTTATGACACTTGCTCTAAAAAAAACCCAACTGCACAAAGGCAGAGCGAATCAATAAATTCAATGCATTCTTTTTTAAGACAGAGTGAATCAATAAATCCATTGCAGTCTCTCCAAGAACGATTCTGATTTGACTGTTTTCAGCGGCCTGTGAATGGCGTGACTGGTCAGACACAGCAGAACGCTCTGGAAGAAAACACTCTGTCTGGATCGTACAGGGGACTACACCTGTCTCAATGAGAGATTTCAGCCAGAAACAAAACAAGGAGAGCATTGAGGGGGAGGGTGATAGTGAGTGAGGAAGTGTGTGCATTTGTGTGTGTGTGTGTAAGGGAGAGAGAGAAAGTAAGAGCAATGGGAGAGAGAGAAAGAGGATATATGGCAAGACAGAGAGAGGGAGTGACACAGAGAGAGTATGTGAAAGAGAGAAAGAGAGAGAGGGAGGGTGGGTACCATTTAAAACTCAGAATCTTCCTCAGTACCACAAGCTATTTTTAGGAAGTAGGCCAGCTACGGGTAGGAGCCTGAGGAAGGAGTGGTGCGATATGAGGCATGCTTTGTCTCTGTCGCCAGAACCGAGATAAAGATGGAGGAGATGGTGACACGGGGGATGAGGGTGGGGTGAGGGGTTGTCTGTTACCACATGGGGAGTGGTGTTAGAGTTGGCAGTGGGGCCGAATGCCAAATGCTTGGCGGGATAACTGGCGAATGGCATGTAACACTAGGGGTTCATGGTGGCAGTAAAGCTGTGGACATCTTCATTACTCCATGTGAAATCTATGAGACCAACATACAGTTTACTGGTAACCTGACGCTATTGAGCTGCAGATAGTTTCTCCTAGATGCTCTTGTTGAATAGAGCCCACAGCTGTGGGTTATTCATCCATTGATGATTCATAGATAGACAAAAGAATGCATAGATAAGATGCATAATGTCTGCTTTTGAAATGATTAAAAAGGTCTATTCATACATATACATATATATATATATATATATATATATATATATATATATTTATTGTTTGGCCATTTTCCTCATTCATGTTTAATTAGCAGATATTAATTTTTCATCTCACTGTGCTTGAGACATTTTTTTCTGTGAGCTCCTTGGCTAGACTAAGAGAGGGAGAGGAGAGTCACATTCTCAAATCACAGGGAGAGCATCCAGAAGGTGCTGGCAGGTTCCAGATAAGAGAGAGACAGAGGGAGAGAGAGAGAGAGAGAGACAGAGAGAGAGAGAGAGAGTCTATGTTTTATTGGCGTTAGTGTGGTGATTGGATGACTCTGTGAGTTCCGGTTCCGGAATGCCTCTATCTCTGGTGTCTCCCTGCTGCAGAATGCGGATCGTAATCCTCTTTCATTACATGTTGAGCAGCACTTCCTTTTGTATGGGCCTAACCGCCACAAATTCATTCATAGACATATTACGCTTTAATCTTGGGTTCCTCCTTTCCCCTGCCAGTTGGAAGGAGATGCATGCATGTATTTCATACCATTTAAAACACAATCTTCACAAATACCTAATTAATTTATAACATATGTACCCATGATTTCCACCCAGTTTTCAAGTTTGAGTGAAAATATTTTAGCAGGATGTGGGAATCAGCTGGCACATGGAATTAAGTTGTTTACTGAAGAAGCCATTTGGACATAAAAGACAAATGCAACATATTTTGATCAAGGAAGCACTGATCCTTCTGTAACTGTGATGTGAAAACTCCAGAAATTTAAAAATTGATGTTCCAGAGGGTATCTGTGTCCATCCCAAGAACCAAAAAACCATGCAAGAGCCATTGTTTTCATGTTAGAAGCAGGAACCACAGCCCTAGAAAGCGTATTAGCAGCACTACAGAAGTCAAAACTCAAGCAGATGAATTTTACAAGCAACAGTCAGGCGAGTGTCAGCCCAGAAGAGAGCAGAAACACATGTACTATAGGATACACCCCGTCCTACAACTGTAACCAGTTGTAACTGCACTGTGACTGTTTCACCAACACGCTTTCGAATATCCATCCATCCCCTCGCTTTTCAAATCCATATTAACCACTTTTCTCTTTTGTGACGCACTCCTTTTTTCCGTCAAATGCAGCAGGCTTATTTACTCATCGACCACACCGAGAAAGGAAACAAATGTGGCTGGGACACGTCCTGTCTTTCCTCCACCCTGGAAACAATCAGGCCTGTTTGGGAGTGGGAATTGGCCTGAATGCAGTGGGGCGCAGGGAGCGCTTGCGCTCTGCAGAGGGAGTGCTTGGGAAGGGGGAGGCCGGGGGAGAGGAGCAGCGGCTCTAATCTCGCCATTTGAAATGCTAATGCGACCTGTAGTGATGTGCAAATGCGTACTGTCACGTTAGCGCGCCACGCCACGCTGGAGAGAGCAACAGGAGGGAAGGGAGGAGGAGTGGTGGAGGAGGAGAGGAGAGGAGAGGAGAGGAGTGTGGAGAGAACCCCTGGGAGGGAGGAAAGGAGGAGTAGCAGAATAGGTTACAGGGGAGAGGGATGGAAGTGCGTGGGCTGAGGCCGGACGGGTGGTGGAGAATTGAGATGGAGATCTGGGGTTGTTCTGACTAATTATTGCTGGATACAGTTCAAACTTTAGGCATTAGTCTGCTTTGTTTAGAACCCCTGTATAGCCACAATATTTATTAGCATTGATTAGAATTAGAATTTATTAGTCACAGAATTTATCAGCATCTAGTCATATACTTAGCATTTTGAATGGCAGTTGAGTTGTTTAGGCGTTATTTGACTCTAATGAGTCAAACAGCACCTAAAAAGTTTTTTAATTTGGAAAATTTGTGTGTGTGTGTGATGAAATGTTAATGTGGGATGATATAACAGAACAGCGCACCACTGAGTGATGTGTAGGTGTGTGTGTGTGTGTGTGTGTGTAGGGTGTGTAGGGTGGGATTCAGTGAAATGCAGCAGCAGATCTCTTAATGTGTCATGCTAATTGTGCAACAACTGAAAAGCTTGCCTGACATGATAATTATACAGTATGACAGAGTAGTCTGTAGCTCTCCCAATGACCCACAAGTTTTATCACAGAATTAAAAAGAACGCTTTGAAAGCCTATTAAAAGCCTGACTGAAAAAAAGACACAGAAAGGACATAACAATGTCACAATAATAAAAGTTCTGTAGAGTTTAGAAGAAAAAAACAAATAACGAACAAAAACAAAAGAATCTTTTCAACTTTTGCTTTTGCATGTTGCCTCACAGTGCAGCTTTTGTGCCTTGAGTTTCTCTTCACACCAATGCTGTATTTCTCTACAGCAGATGTCAGGTCGAGCGGTCCCAAACGCAGCACAGCCCGGCCCAGACCTCCCCCTGTGACAGGCCCTTTCTCAGCGGTGGAACACGCCCACACGCCCCTGACGCCCACTCCCTCTGGGCTGACCTCCCCGTGACCTCTCTCACGCATGCAACAGACTGCCAGGCTGGGCACCAGGCACCAAGCTCTGCTCAGTTGGCACCGTTGCCACCCGAGTTCACTCGGCCTTGCTTGTCATCTCAGGTCCGCTTCCCACCCCTCCGCCCCCCTGCCGTCAGCTTTGCCGCATGTCTGTCTGTTTGTCTTTCTCTCTCTCTCTCTTTTGTACACTCTCCACTTTTCACCCTTTATCATCAATGCATCCCTCCTTCTCTGCCTGCGTGTTCACTGGAATGAAGTAGCAGGGAGCTAAGGAGAGACCACCATAAGATTTCTCATTCCGTCTGGGTGTAGGTGACACGCTTACTTTAATATTGAAAACCACACAATCCTCTCTGAGCCTCCAGAACCAATGGGGAAGTGGGAATCTAGTATGTCGTACAATATGAAGAATTAGCTGAGATAAAAAAGATTAGTTTTCAAGGACTTCAATCAGTGACTTAATTTTACACAATCAGTATGCTTGAAATTGACAGAAAATTGTGATTTGGTATGTATGAAGCCTATAATGACTAATTTACAGCAAGTTCATACTGAAGATTTGAGTCTTTTTATTCAGTTAAGGCAAAAAAGTCCCAAAAAAATTGCTTAGCTGCAGGCAGAAAAGCACACAGCTAAACGCTTTTGGACCTAAACACCTGTGAGAACTTCGCCTTCAGTGACAGAATGACAAATGAATGAGAGAGAATCTATGAAGATCTATGAAGATGGATTTATTTTCCATCAGCTGAGGTAATGCTAAAACACTGATTTCAAGTCCATGTTTTACATCACCAAGATGTCAAAACATCTTCACTAAATATTTTGGTATGTGGCATGTGTTAACTGTACTCTGGGGGAAATTACATTTACTTTTAGGTAAATGGTGCTGTGGGGGCCCTATTCATTGACTTTTCTCATTAGGAAAGGCAAACTGTAATTCTTGCTGGGGAGACTGCTTGCAGTACATACACACCACAAACACACACACACACACACACACACACATTTGCACACACATACAGACTTACTGGGAAAATTAGCTTTAGTTCTTTTTTCTCTCTCTCTGCTTGCATGTGCCTGGGTGCCTTTTTTTACAGCAGATGTATTTTGGGTCTCGGGTGTTCTACAAACTTTCCCCAATTACGGCTCAACCGCCAGCCCAGGCTTGGGCCTGACAGCCCTGCCACGCCGCTCAAGACGCCCACGCCACTCCTGGCTAGGCCCCCCTCCCCCCTCCCTCCTCTTTCTCTGTCTCTCTCTCGTACTTTCTCTCTCTCTCCCTCTCTCTTGCTCTCTATCGCACCCTTTCGCTCTCTCAATCCCCCCCCCCATATCTCTTCCTCAGTCATTCTATTTTTTTCTGTCTCTCTCTCTCTCGCTCTTTCTCTTCTCTGTCTCACCCTCTTTCACCCCCCCTCTCTTTCTCACAGCTGCCAGAAACACCCTGTTATTCAGCAGTCCCCAGCCAAGACCTCCCCCTCCCCATGACAACACCCACGCACACTCTGACACAAGCACACACACACACACACACACACGCATTCTGACACACACACACCCATAGATGTGAGCTTCAAGATGGGTGAATTTATATATCTGTGTATGTACTTGAGTGTGTGTGTGTATATGTTGTCAACTGTGTATGTTTTGTGTGAAGATGTAATATTCTAGAACAGTTAAGGAGAAAAACTAAAAGACACAGAGGCATCAGAGAAATTTGTGACAAATTTGATTTGACAGTGATAAAGAGACAGGATTTCAGTTGAGTGAGTGTGTGTGTATGTGTGTGTGTGTGTGTATGTGTGTGTGTATGAAAGAGAGAGAGAGAAATTACTAAAATAAAAATTAAAAAGGAAAGTTTTAAATGAAAATCTGGCCTTTTGGCAAATGTATACATACAATTGTGGTTCACTTGCATTGCCATGTGTGGGTGTGCATGCCTGCATGTATGCATTTGTGTGTGATGTATGTGGAAATTTTCTTGTATGGGAACGTACTGAGTGAAGGCGTATAGCTCACAGTCTGCACAAGTGTACACGCGCGTGGGTAGGTATTTACGCGTAACTGTATTTATGTGTGTGAGTGTTTAGGAGCGTGTGGGCGGGTGAGCTGTTCACATCTGTGTTTTTGTGTGCTTTGCTAGCGTGTGTGTGAATGTATCTGTGAGTGAGCATGCGAGCGTGTATGTACAAGTGCACTTGTGTGTGTGTGTGTGTGTGTGCACACGTGTGGGCAGATTCTTGCGCTTGGGTGTGTTTGTGTGGGTGGGGGGTGTCTGGCATCCAAAGATAGGACCTTGCGACTTGGAACAATCTGGTAGCTCGTCTCCTCGTGGCCCAGTGTTCCCAGCTAACTTTCCCATGGACTGCCGGACTTTGGAGGGGGTGGAGGAGGGGTGGACGGTGAGGGGTCAGGCAGTGCCTCAGCTTTGGTGAATACATAGTTCCAGAGAACTGAGTGACCGCAAGTCTGTGCATAAAGACCACAATGACTTTGGTCCATACTAGATCCGCTCTGTAAAAGGCACAGGGAGACTGGTCCAAAGCTAAGTCCAAATGTTTAACCTCCAGTTCGCCTTTCCTTCTATTATCAGATGTAATATGTTTTCAATATATGCACTTAAATAACATATTATATGATCATGTATGCTATAGTCTAAGTGTGTTGCCTACTTGTAAGTCGCTTTGGACAAAGATGTCTTCCTAACAAATAAAAATGATAATGAAATACAGTATATGTTGTAGGTCTACCAACCTGTTTCTTCCTTTTGGATTTTCTTCACTTTCTTTGGTGTATTCTGAAGCCCTTAGTTTTTTTTATTCTCCATCTGAACTGACAGTGTTTAGATGATTTTATCACCCATCTCTTCCCAGGTAGTTTCCTGGAAGCGATGTCTGTATGATGGTATGAGGAAATTGAGGAAATTGTAAATATTTGAATGACACCATGGTGACCCCCTCAGACTTCCAAGGAGGAAAGGAACGTTGCCCCAGTTTTTCCCTCTCCTCTTTTACAGCAATCTGCATTCTACTTTCTAACAGAATGCCATTTTTTGGTCAAACAAGTATGTAATATATGAATATTATGAATATTAATAAAGTAAAACATGCAACAAACTGTAAAAACATGTAGTAAATATGGAGTAAATATCATTTTTTAGACTTTTGTTGCAGTTCTGAGCTTGTTGCACATTGTATGTGAGAAAATATGATTGAGTCAGCATATCATAAATATTCCTATGAGTTTGCCTTTATGATTGCTATCTGTGTTTACTTCAACTGCGCTTTCGGTAAAGATGTTTTCAGGGGTCAGTGTGGAAAGATACACACTGAACTAATACAGACAAACTCACCCACACATGTGCAAAATGCAAACAGACTGCACACACACACACACACACACAAAAACACACGCCGACACACACGTGTGTGCGTGTGCACGCACACACACTCTCTCTCTCTCACACACACACACACAACACACACGGTCTAACATCACAGTGCAGAAAGTGTGAGAGACCAGAGGTTATAGGGGAGGAGGAAAGAGTGAGAGAAAGACTGAGCAGAGAGGGGTGGAGAGAGAGAGAGAAACGAGAAAAAGAGTGGTAAGCAAAGGGAGAGAAAGAGATAGATTGGAAAAAAAGTGATAGTATGTCAGAAAACTTTATGGTAGTTCCCTACTGTATTGTATAGTATATATTTGTAATGAACTCATTTCTGCTCGTCTCAGTGACAGTAATGCCTTGGAAAACAACATGTGTCTTGAGACCTCAAGAAAATGAGAGGAAAATGTCATGATAGGTGACAAATGTCCTGCAAAAGACTAATGATCTTTCAGCATGGCTTCTTGTTATCATTATTTATGTTTATATTTATGTTTCTGATATTTAGCTGACATGGTTGTTTAGCTGACATGTGCGGTCTGCCACAGAATCTACTTATATTACACTGATTATTTGTTTTGAGGGGTTTGTATGGGTTACCTGTCATTTAGATATAGACAAATGTGCCTTGTCATAATTGGCCGTAAACTGTGGACTGATTAGACCTAGTTAATTACATCATGTCCCTCTGGTAATCTAGGATTTCATCAGATGTTTTGGCTGTCACACGCACCAATAAACACATTAACAATAGATGCTCAAATAATATCCATGAAACTATAGAGAACAGAGAGAGAGTTGAACTGAGAGAGAAAGAAAGTGAGTGTGTGTGTGTGTGTGAGTATGTGTGTGAGTGTGTGTGAGTATGTGTGTGAGTGTGTGCGTGTGTGTGTGTGAGTATGTGTGTGAGTGTGTGCGTGTGTGTGTGTGAGAGAGTTTTTCTGACATCTTCACTGTAAGAAGACCATACACGACTTCAGCATTCTGTATTACAAGTGTTCCCAGGGGATTGGAAAAAAAGAGGCCTTTATGTTCTGTATGACCTCTAAGCATCACATCTAAGCCCTTTTGAAGCTGCTGGCCTTTGTCATGACCATAGACACTCTGCACTACGGATGAAGGTTAGTGTGGTTCTGAGAGGAAAAGAGAGAGTATGCTTGTGATTGTGTGTGTGTATGTGTGTGTGTGCAACTGCCTTAGTAACAATCTTGTAATGTACCACATTTATTTTACATGAAAAGTTGAAAAAAATTAACCTCAAATTTAAACCGCATTGCATATATCTCTAAACCCAAATATTGACCTTGTGTGTGCAATGGTAAACAGCAGGTGCAAACGCTGTGCCGGATGGCGTGTTCCCTCCATCCCTACTGACGCCTTGACAGATATACTAGGAAGAGATGGAAGTAATCATGAGTTTTGGCTCCCATTTAAAGTACACTCACCACCGGTTTCAAGATTCTGCAAGATGTGGGTTCAAGACTGGGGAGGTACAGGGCTAAGCTGAGAAGCGGGTCAAATATAATGCCTTTACTGTCTTGCTGACAACTTTGATCACTACCGTTAATGTTAGATAGTGCCCTTAATAAAACATTTATATCCACTAGGGTGCCATTTTTCAGGAATTTCTATCACGTCTGTATTAAGCACATACTGTATTATCAATTGTGAATGTGAAGTATAAAGCATTTATTTAAAACTCAACAGCAGCAGTCTGTCTATCACCACTGAGACAGAGAAACAGTTGTTCTCAGTAAGTCAACAACACACCAATGATGTGTGTATAGGCAGAGCTGGGCGAGGAAGATTGTCATGCGTCAATACCCTGTGATAATTTAAGATTGTCATGTGTCTATACCCTGTGATAATTTAAGATTGTCATGCGTCTATACCCTGTGATAATTTAGATTGTCATGCGTCTATACCCTGTGATAATTCAGGCTGTAATAATATGTGCTGATTCAGATAGAATGACTATAAACAAAGTAATAAAATACATAAAAATCTAAATTGTTTTCATTCAGACAGTGGCATTGTATGTTTTGTGTGTACAGTGTACAGTACACACGTACAGTTTGGCATAGAATGAGATGGAGTCTCTCTCTCTTTCTCTCTCTCTCTCTCTCCCTCTCTCTCTCTCTCCTGAGGCTCTCAGGACTGGGGTGGGACTCTGCATCACTCAGGAGCACGGCAGCAGCTGATTAAATTTCACCCTAATTCCCTTATTTGCCACGGAGATTGAGAGCCGTAATCTCAGCGGCGTGCTCACTCATTTGCTCCCAAGCCGATCTCTGTGCCAAGGGGGCCCCAGGGAAGCCTGTGTCACTAATACAGTCACGCACACACACACACACACACACACACACACACACACACAGTCACAATCACACAAACATTAACATCAGATACACAGTCTTTCACACATGCATGCACATACACACATACACAGACACAATGACATATGCTCACACAAAAACAAACATACTGTATCCTCTCCTTCTCTTTTTCTTCTCAGTCTTTCTCTCTATCTCTCCCTCCCTCCTTCTTTAACACACACAAACACACACACACACACACACACACACACACACACACATACACGCACATCCCATTGCATCTCTGGTTCTGTGAGTCAGTCACACTGACTGACTGCACATCTCCACTGACAGACCTGTGGCCCAGAGACAGCATAAACAACGGGGCCATGGCAGTGACACAGGTGATGTAGACACAAGACATGAATGCAGAAAGAGGGCAATCTGTATATTACTGACTGCAAACGCCAAAGCTAATTAGCAGATGATTCATGCAACAATTAATAGATACAATGTATCTACCTATTCAAAATGAACGTGTGGTGACAGCAGAATGTGTGCAAGAATGACAAGGAGAAGTACAATTCAGCATTGTTATACTGTTCATACATCTGTGTCATATGTCTTATTCCGTTTACTTCACATTTCTTATTCTGTCACTGATGAGGTGGAAAAAAAAAAGAAAACACTGTGCAGGTGACAAAACTTCAAATAAATGACCACACACAGTCCAGCCTGCCCTGAAGTGAAACTTTCTTCTCTGTCTCCTCTCTCTCCATATTTTTCAAAATAAATATCTGTGAGGTGCCTGTGGAAATGGCGAGGTCTGCTTGCTTGCTTCCTCTCCTCTAGCTCCTGTTCCCCTGTTCAGGCGTCCCTTCCCACGGCTTCCTGTGCGCGTTCCTGAGCACCGCCTACATCTGGGCACCATAATGACCAGTGTCCCTCCCACCTCCCAGCGCAGCGCACCACGCTAATGAGGGGGTAATCACATCCCTGGGCCCCTGGTGGAGCTGGCCACGCGTGGGTGGGTCTCCCACTTACTGCAGGAGTCTGATTGCTTGCCCTCCCACTGCCATCATCCGCTTCCTGCTCCTCCGTCGGGGCGCATTAGATGCCCTGCTCGGCCAATCAGGAGTCGAAGGGGGAGGGCGGTGAAAAGAATACCGCCGACCTGGGGAGGCGCTCAGGATTTATAAGCTCCTAATGCCCATCGACCTCCACTGACCCCATCATCAAAGACAGTAATGATAAACTGGGGAAGGGTGTGTGTGTGTGTGTGTGTGTGTGTGTGTGTGTGAGTGTGGGTGGGGGGGTGGGGGGCTGGGCGGTGCAAGAAGTGAGTTTGAAGAATGATTCTTCAAAGATTGTCACTTTTATTTGTAAATTCTTTCTTTTTTTTATTCCACACAGGCAGTGCTTAGAGCCTAACAGACTGTAAAGGTCATGCATCCTGTCTCTATCTGACAGTTAGGTCACAAGAAAAAATGAGAAGAGAGCGTCGGAGTTCACTCGACTGTAAAAACTGGAAGGAGGAAGAGTGAAGTGAAACTTGTGTTTTTTGCACCAAGACTTGGAAACATTCAAACTCTCTGCCTCCCTGGATTAATCTAAGTCTTCACCAAAAAAAAAGCCTATACAAAATATATGAGTGCCAGAAACAAAGGAAATCTGTAAGAAAAACTAGAGGAGGTAGGGGGAAAAATCAACAACAGTCATTACGAAACTTGAGAACAAGTATTGTCTTTGTCTGTTGCGACCCCTGAGATGATTCCACACAGCAAACATGTTTAAAACTCACAAAATGTTCACAATACAGGAAAAGTGTTCAGTTTGATTTTCAAAAAAAAACATGCATATGCACAGAAACACACATACACGCACACATACACACACAAGCCCACACACATACACATGCACACACACACATTCTGATCACACAAGCACAGTATCTTTGCATAGAAACAGGTCCCTCTGGCTTTTTGATGTTTACCAGACGGCAATTAAAAACAAGCTCTGCTGAGGATTGGTGCCCCCCACTCATCCGCCCACCTGCCCAGAGCCCAAGTCGTGGTGGATTTTCCAGCTCCATGCTGGTGTCAATCACCAGCCTCTGCTCTGTCTACCTCCCCGCAGCACCCTGAGCTTGATCTTCCCCCATCAAACAAGATGCTTCGACTCCTCCAACTCACGAACACGGCTGTTTTCTCCCCAAATTTTTCTCACCCTCCTCTCTTTTTTTCTTTTTTGTGTTGCGGGACAGGATACACAACAGTACAACAATGGCTTGTTTAGTGTGCTGCCCTTGGTGGCTTCGAGTGGGACATTGTTGTTGCAAAAGTTCTAACGCACACTTTTCTGTTGAGGCAACGTGAGCCAAAGATGTTGTAAAAATGTGTAATTGCTCTTCTGTTTAGTCTGACAAATCAGATGCAGTGGAATTCAGAAACACAAAGAGTAAAAAATCCCCAGAACTCTATGCTGAGAGAATGAGTGTGCCCATATCTCACCCAAAACTTTTCTGCATCACTAATTATGGGCAAAACACGCTCTGCTGAATGGCCTTTTGCAGTTGATGACTTCAGAGATCATCAGCCTTTCATGTCTCACTCACATAATACATTCATCTTACCTTACCTTACTCATCTTAGCAACTATTGTGTCTGACAGCACCACTGTTTATAACAGTCAAAAGCCCATTAAAAGCCAATCAGTGTGTGTGTGAGAGAGAGAGAGATGACAAATAATACTGACATAACCTCAGTAAAGGTAAGAGTTATTTATTAATGTGGTCTCACGTGTCCTCGGGTCTCTGTCGTCAACCTCAAGTGGCTGGTGCGTGGCCTTGCTTCAAGACCTGACCTTAGATTCCAGCTAACCGATTGCAAAAAAGCTGGCTTTAGCCTGTGTTGACATTAGCATTCTAACTAAAATTACTTCAGATGAACGTAGCGGGATAATGCAATGTCATCATACTGAAATGTTGACATGCTCATTGATCTATGCACTCGTGAAAAGGGGATCAGATCAGTAAGCAAATTTAGTGGATTCAAATCCTGAATGCTGGTTCTCTAAATTAGTTTACAAAAAAGCTTAAAGTGAAATAAGACTGATTACTAAAAATTACTATGATCATCATTGCAAAGCAAAGTTAAACACAGATACAAATGTTAATGTTTCTATGCAAATATATTGGGATAAGGTGGGACAAAGAGGTAATCATTGGTCAAAGGCACTGATGGGAAAAGAGCTCACTGAACAGAAATATAACCACATTCTGACCAAACTGTGCAGTAGCAGATGGAACTTTCAGAGTAAGTCTGTGAGTGCAGGCATGTGGTTTGAGGTAGCATTCGGCACATATGGGCTGCTGTGTACGGGAATACCTACATATGACCTGCATGTATGAGTGGGTGGCTTGTTGTATGTATAGTACACGTACAGATGTGTTTCTATGGATGTATTCGTGTGTGGGTGGAAGAGGAGAGGGACACTGATGTGTAAGTGTGCACGCACATGTACATTCTCGTCTCAGTGTGTGAACTGTTCTGAATGGAGAGGGATAGAGAGAGAAAGAGAGAGAGAGAGAGAGAGAGAGAGAGAGAGAACTCAGTGACAACATGGTGCCTAGGGGACAGCACTGACAGTCAAATAGAAAAGTAGCCTAAAACGTTTTCACTGATTTGACAATCCACTGTTAAGAGATAAATACAGGTAGGCTGTAGGCTATACAGGCAGTTATGTCCTATTAAAATGTATCCCCTGAGCTAAGTCTGAATTTCACATCTAGCGCAACATAATTTATAAGGACATGAAAGTTGGGCTCTGTTATTTTTAGCTAAATTATCATGCAAATCATGCATCATGCATCTGATGAAATGGCCACGCGAGCAGGTGAATGCTTTCATAAAGGAAAAAAGAAAAGGACATTCTCTACTATCAAGAAAAGAAAACCACAAAAACCTCTCTTCAACTGTCACAAGCTTTCCCCCACCAAACAGTTTCCCTTGTGGCGTAGCACTCAGTTCACACTCCTCTGTTTCAGACAGCTGCTAGTCTCTCTCCCTCACACTTGACAGTCAAGGTGGCAGAGTCTTAATAGCAAAGCACAGAGCCTACTTCCATGCTAACCTACATTGGGTCCTCTTCTTCATGATGGTACATGTGGAAAGCCTAGATGACAATTAAACAGATTATGCTTCTAATGTATATTTATTAAATTTGAGTATTTGGACATGGGCTATTTTAATTAAATTATTCTCCGCTAGTTTTCTCTAGGCTACATTAAAACCGTTTGTTTTCATTTAGCTTCTACTAGCAATGGAAAATCTGAGGGATAAAACCCATTTACCCATCTTCAGATTCAGCCAGATTCAGAGAGGTAGAGAGAGCCATGAATCTTTGAAAACATTTGCATCACGCAGAGGCTGACTCCACACAAGCCTGTGACAGTAGGCCCGGAGCCGTGCGTGTGCGTGGGCGTGCCTGTCAGGAAAAGCCGCTGTCGTCTCAGCATCCCGGAGAAATGAGAAAGCTGCCGCCTGCTGAGCTTACGCCCACCACCAAAATCCCTCTTCCATTTCAAAGGGCGCAAAAGAGAATGTTCGTAAAATGACATTTTCATCTGGCCTCAGCTAAGTTTTGTTTTTTTTTGTACATTTTTCACCCACTCTGAAGTTTGACTGCCTGTTTCATAATGAAGAGGGAAGAATTTTGTTGGATAATGTATAGGCCTACCGACAGTCCATGATACGACAATGAGTGTCGATTGATTATACATTAGACAGGCCTAGATCGTCTTTGATTGATTCGCCGCTGAACATGAGAAACAGCGCAGAAGCATTTAAAAATCAGTGGGCATGGGTATAACCGTAATTGAAATGTCCAATGTTTTTATGAAGCACTGTGCCTAGAATAAATGTGAATTAATACCAGAGAGGGCTAAGGTGGAGGATCTTTGATAATAACAAGCTGGAGTAGACTTCTCAACATCTAGGCTCTATACCAAAACTGCCTAAATGCATGAGCAACACTATAACTTTGACGTCATATAAATCAATCAATTTAAACCTAAAACCTTTACGCATTTAAAAACACTGTTTTGGTTGATTAAATAACCACAGTAAGGTACGCATGTTATGCAGCTTTTTTACTTTTGAAAGGGCTTCCTGTTTTAGATGCCAAGACATAACAAGTAGCTAAATTGCAATCGAGGAAATTATGTCAGTGAGTTATTTAGGGAAACCGAGTTATCATATGGATGGCGTTTGCTCACCATGAGAACGAATTATCATTATGAGCCTCACAGTTTCTCTCACAGTTTTTTTGGCTTGCCGTGAAATGACAGAAGGTTCGGCAACTCCGATCAATGTTCGTCTGGTTATGTCTTGCAAGTCAACATCCACCGATTTTGAAAGTACTGTCAGAGAGCAGTCTGTTGCAGAGTAAGCTGCTACAGTTAGCTGGGTAGCCAGTTGAAATAAATAACGTTGCATCTAGTAAGCTTGCATATGTAGATACGGCCGTAAATATGAAAAGTGTGGCTTCTTTGTTGGTTTTTGCTTCATGGGCTTTAATTTTCTGGCCTAATGTAGAAAGCAGAAATGGGTACTCGTATGCAGGTAACTTTGTTTTAATGCTGACAGATGCTAGCAAGCTAATGTATCCAGAACTAGCTGTGGTAGCTAAACTTAGGAGCTAGCTTGATGACTGATAAAACGTTGCATTTAGTTAAAATCAACTAGTTAACGTTACCTAATTTCATGTGTGCTAGATGATAGCGCTTAGGTTAGGATTTACCGATTTCCTCGTGCATGTGGTGCTGCATACATTTGTCACATTCTGAATTCCAAACAACACTAACTTGACATGTGTTAGCCCACAGTTTACTGCTGTGCTTTATCAGAGACATTTTAACAGGACTTCACCTTATGCTATATATATATAATCTTATACAACGTTAATCAGAATATTAATACAAAGCTTATGTTCAAAACGAAACCAAATCAAACAGTGTGTACCTTTGCACTATCCAGATTGCACGTACCTGGAAGAAAATGTGAATAGGACCTACTATGGACGTCGATGTTTTTGTTATAACTCTGGTCGAGGGATAAAATGGAAAGACATATGGTCCACATTTCAGGTATGCAGTGGTTTATCAAGGAAGCAACTCAGTAGTGATCATGTATTTTATCCTATATGTATATCTCTTTTTACATTTTTTTTTGTTCACCATTAAAGGTAATGATTAACAATGCCATATAGTGTATGCAGCATTCTCTTTTATGGCAGTGGGCAGGCTGGCTCCATAATTTGCATGTTTTCTAGGTTATATTTAGGACAGCACTGGCGTCTTTGACAGGTGTTGCCTCCTTGGCTAGAGCTAGTCTATACCAGTTCATGCCTATACCTAGGAGTGTAGTGGGCGTTGGGTGCAGGGGTACCCCCCCCCCCACACACACACACACTTCCCGGAACAGAGGCTAGAGTGTTTCTCACTTTTTTTAATATTAGGCATTCATTTATGTCACATACCCCCACAGTAAAATCCTGTAGGCAACTCCATACACAGTAGGAGTATGCTCTCTATTTATGCCCTAAAGCGCCTTGTACTTCCAGGTCCGCGTAACGGATAATGACGATGAAAATGTTGTGGCTGTCTACCCGATGGAAAGGAGGGATTGCCACGACCCCAACAACCTCCTCACATTGGCCAAGTGCACAGTGGAGCACTATTGGCCGCCCGCAGTGGAACACGGCAAGATCCTGGACATTCCTCTTGTGGAGGAGGATGTCTGCTTCATGGTCAAGAGCCCTAGAGCCAGCACGGCGTATACACTGCATGTGTCTGGGAAAAGTGAGACAGTCGCTGCACACCTCAGAGAGACACTGTAATGAGGCAGTAATAGCACTGCATTGTGGTGCTTAACCTGACTCTGTGTGTGTGTGTGTGTTTGCGTGTGTGTGTGTGTGTGTGTATTTTGTTTTTCTGTCAGGGCTTAATAAAATGCGGTTTGGTCTGTTCTTGGGTGGACTACTCTTGTTCTGCTTTGCTGGAGGTATTTGCAGGTAATATGCAACCTTTTCAGCTGCTGTAATAATGTCATTGATTGTGTGTGCAAATCCCTTTCCTGCCCAAAGCCAACGTGTAGTTAATTGCATGATTCATACAAATGTGATGTAGCCTGTAAGACGGTGTCCCTCATTAGGTTGTCTTTCTCTTTCTCACAGAAGCTCTGTCTTTTATTACACTACTGGAGTTACGTTTGGGATTGTCTCCATTTTATTGTTGCTGCTTTTCGTCATGAAAAACTTCATTCCAAAAGTAAGACTACTTAAAGTTATTTAAACCTTGAATATGCTCTGGATTATCTCTTCCACCTTGTAGCGCTGATTACGCTGTCTTCCTTTCCCCAGTTTCCAGATTTTAACCACTCTGTCATAGGGACCATATGCAACATTTAAGCCCTTTGTTTGATAAGTTTATTGCCACTGCAGCTTGTAAACATCTCTGGACCTGTTTTGAGATTTCTCTGCTTTTTTTTTTTTTTTTTTACATTCCAACTCCTGAAGTAGTTCCAGAAGCCTTGTTTTGAGTTGTATTGTTCCCTTGGGAACGCAGGATGCAGATAAATTTAGCAACTGAGTGGGTGGAGGCTTTTGACTATTAACTCAACAGTCAGTGGCAAACTAGTATACCCCGCACCCCACACACTGTTTCCTTCTCCAAGTCAATCAAAACCTCGGCCCCTCAACCCCTCTCTTAACAGACACTGATAATAATCCCCCCCCTTCACTATATTTACACACCCACAGATCTCTCCTGCTTGATGTACTTAAAGTTGAGGCCTATTGAGTACATGATGTCTTCCCTGATTATCTTAGTCTAATGGTCCAACAAAACATGTTTGACTGCCATGCTGTGCATTATGGGAGTTGGGGCAGGAAGGGGTGGGGGTTTGGCAGGCTACTCAGGGGGCTTATACATTTAGACAAGACATGTCTCCGGTCACCTGATTGCTCAGCACCCTACACCTTTAGTCATCCACCCTCACCTGAAATTGTGTATGTGCATCTCTCTCTCTCTTCTCTGTCTCTCTTCTCTCTCTCTCCCTCTCGTGTGTCTTGTACAGAGAGGTGTTTTCTTAGCATTTTTTGGTGCCGGCACTGGTGTTTCCTACCTTGGCTTTCAGAAAGTGATGGCAGCGTGGGAGGACATCACGAAGAACTACTGGAGAGAGATGCTGGGTAGGTAACCGCTCTTTTGACACGTGCACCGCTGCTGCCGCGCCTTTTGCCCTGTGTGTCGGTGCCAGTGTAGTGTCCCACCATTTGATTGCCATTTGAGAGGTTCCTTTTAACTGGTGTAGATTCAGTTCTGCTCCAGCTTTCTGTGGGCTTTTGTTTAGCAAATCATATGGCAAGTCTTATGTCTGTAGTAGTGCTCAAACTGCACTGAATTCAAGCAGTACATCCAGTGCGTGTGTGTGTGTGTGTGTGTGAGAGTGTGAGAGTGAGTGAGTGAGTGAGTGAGTGAGCGAGTGAGCGAGCATGTCTGCCAACTTGCTATACTACTGCAGCTACAGAAGCCCTCTAGAAATGAATCGCTCTTTACTCTTTCTGGAGTTTGTCCTAATCTAGAGATTATATTCCTAACGGTGGAGATCCACTAGCCATGCCAAGTACAACACGTGTCACGATTTCAGTTCATTTCCAATGAAGCGTGGAAAATCATTACGCAGAGCATTGCAAGGTGGTGCGACGACTTGGAGTAGCTCTGTCACGTCAGAAGTTGGGTTTTGCTCAGCTTTATGCAAATGAATCCGTCAAATGCAACGCAACCAATGAAAGCAGAGCATTGTTCTTGTGCAGTAGAAATCAACCAGTCAGGAGCAGCGATGAGCAGCTAACTGAAACTTGAAATGACACACCTCACATCCAAAACACTGACGGAGCCAGTGAATCACTACTATAAGAAATCACTACAATCTGAGGGTTGAATGGCTTTGTCCTAAAAGTAAAAATGGAGGTTGACACCTCGGTCCTCTTTCGGGCTAGTTGAGTTTGTATGTGAAATTGGCAGGATATTAGATCTGCTTTTGTCAAGAGGAACGCTGTGGCCTGTCTGTGTACAGATTGCTAAATGTTTTAAGAACTGTAACTGCTTTTAGTATTTCCTTGTGTGTGTGTGTGCATGCGTGTGCGTGTGTGTGTGTGTGTGTGTACTGTTGCTCCTGTAACTGTACTGTTTCAGCCAGCACTGCATTATGCAGCCATCACTAAGCTTCATAAAGAATAATTCATAAACTCTCAACAACCCCCACCCCACCCCTACACAGCACTAAAGCTCTGACCTCCTCCATCATGCGTCCCCGTGCAAGCAGTTCACCAGGCCTGGCCATGTTGATAAGGAGGCCAAGTTGTGTGGAGTGGTCTAGTCACTGCCTCTAGACCGCTCCACAGGCTGCATGCGTTCACTCCCCGCCAAATCAATTTCTCTCCCCCCCCTTGTCTCTGTGTGTGCTTGCAGCTCAAAGCTCACAGCTCTCGCCTGGCTATGGAAATGAGAGAACCACAGGCATATTAGGATTAAAAGAAGCTGCGAATGCAGCTGGAACATCGATTGCTATGCTTACAACAACAGGAGAAAAAAAGGCGCTCAGGGGATTACAATTTAAGATGTGTTGTTTCTCTCTCGCTCTCTCTCTTTTTCTCTTTTGCTCTCTTTTTTTCTGTCTTTCTGTCCATCACTTGCTCTCTGTCTCTCTCTCTCTCACTCACACACACACACACACACACACACACACACACACACACACACAGCCTTAAATAAACACAGCCTATTGTTCAACCCTCACCTCCTAACCTCTATCTATGGCGTAGGTGTGTAGGCATTGACAATTCTGTCTTAATCTGTCTTAATCTCTCCCCCTCTCCCACCCCCTCTCCCTCCGCCCACCCCCTCTCCCTTTCAGGCTACCTGGCTGTGACGGGCTTCATCAGCTTGGCACTGTGCTACAAGCGTGGCCCCATCACCTGTGAGCGAACCTTGACCCTGATGACCTGGTGCATGCAGGCTGTTGCCTTGACCCTGCTCTGGGCGGGCATCTCCTACCCACCGGCGGCCTACACCCTGATGGGGGCGCTGATGAGCATGAGGCTGCTGCCAGTGGTGGTTGCCATTCTGGTGGGCATCGTCAGGTATGCCAGCTGCTGGGTTCTTGGTTTGGGTTGGGTCGGACCAATATGTACATAAATCCACACATCCAGGCCATACATTAAATAGATGGGACGAAAGGTCTCTTAGGTAGAGATGACACATCACAACATGTGTTACATCTTGTCTTTTACCATGCATTACATCTTGCTGTTTAACATGAATTAGATTAGATTCAACTTTATCGTCATTACACATGTATGAATACAGAGTAAAAAAATATAGTTTAGCATCTAATCAGAAGATGCTAAACTGTATTTCGTTACTGTGTATTCATACATGTCTTATGTACTGTTTGTAAAGACAGTCATTAGAACATATTTTGATCTTTCACTTGATATTCTGTTGGTTATCATAATAGGCTTTACATGTGAGCAATCTGTAACCATCTGATAAGTACACAGATACTTTAGATAGAGGTGGACAATTACACTGGTTGCTTACTGTGTGTCTGTACCCTGAGACACACCCACACATGCTTTGATAGCTGGGCATTTTGTCATATTTAGTGTGTGGATGCATTCAGACCGGTCTTGCCTATACCTCCATTGTTAAAGAGCTGCTTTAAGCATCATTCTTTTTCCAGTACAGAGATTTTTGAGAAATATTTGTACCCAGTGAAGTAGGGAGGGGTTGCATTAATATCTAAGACCAGCAGGGGGCGCTGCCAGTCTCCTGCAGTCAGTGGTAATCAGGGTTATGTGGAGGCTGTGATGATGATGAGCTGTGCACATTAGTGTTATTCAGCTCAGCACTCTGTCTGCAGAAGGAGCAGGAACTCCACCCCCACCCTCAGCTCCAGCTCCAGCTCCAGCCCCAGCCCCAGCCCCACTCTCCTTATTAATTTCATCAGTCATCAGAGAAAGAACTGAAAAACGACTCTAATTAAGCTCTTGTTTTTCTCCAGTGCTCCAATCCTTCAAGTCTGTAGAGTGTTATGCTTGTTCCCTATTATGACAAGCATGAAAAAAATAATTCATAACTCTCACTTTTTCCACCCGATATGACTAACTTTGATTTAATCACTTTGAAAGAATTCATAAGAATTATGAGGTCTTTTTAGTACTGAATAACACTGACCCTACCTGAACATTGAGATAAATTGAGTTCATGGTTCTGACTGCTGTTCTGTCCTTTCAGGTTTGTTTGGCACCTCCTCTGTTCTTTCCTGGGCCTGTTCCGGCGCAGGCGTCAGCCCCGGCGTCTCCTGACGGAGGATGAGTACCGAGAGCAAGGGGAGAAACACACACGGGCCTCACTAGAACAGTTGAGAGAGTCCTGCAGAACCCCAGGATTCCCTGCCTGGGACACGGTTCTTAAGCTCAGCAACCCTCAGAGGTATAGACTGTTTTTATGCAAGATTATCGATTAAAGGGCAAGTCTCCAATATTAGTCCCATATACACTGTATGTTTAAGTTTAAGTCATTACCGTGTCTGCTCTACAAAAACAAACAAACCAACAAACAGTAAACAAATCTGGTGTTTACTCACACTGGGGAATAAACCAAATGGTGTAAACTGAGCTATAATTTAGTCCAGCCAATCAGTATGATGCATAAGCTGCCCCTAGTGGAGTAGTGTAGTCAAGAGAGGGTTAAAGCAGAGCGAGAGGCACAAACATTCGTATAGTTCTGTGCTCTGTTGTCACGGGGGGAGGGGTGTGGGTGCATCCCCCTTTATACAGATGAGAGTCAAGCCCTCATATGCTGATTCAAATGATCATTGAAAAGTTTATATTGTGATGTAAAGTAACATTCCCACTTATGCAGACCTTACCTATTCATATTTGCTCCCATTGTAACATATTATGTTGCTCTATCTTGGTCATTCAATGATCTTTGGTATAGCATTAGCTGCTGAGCTCAAATGTTAAAAATATCTGAATCATAGTTTCTTTCCTAACCCTAAGATCTGAACCCTTAAAGACTTAACTAGCATGAATCAGTTGATCATGGAGCCGATTCACACCAGTTAAGTCTTTTGAGAGTTCAGGGTTTGGGGCTTAGTAGGGGCATTGGGATTCAGCCATTGAGACATCAGAGTTATGAACTGGAAGTTTAATTATGAACACTCGTCATTGAAATGGATAATTGCTGGGGGTTGGGGGGCCTAGTAGTTGACCTATAGTTGTACCTATAATTGGGTAGATCTTGTAGAAAGACCAAGAAATGTTTGCACACGTTTGTTTAAAAATCTGAAGGAAATTGGATCAGAGTGGGAGCACAAACACACACACACACACACACACACACACAGCCTTGGATTCCAAGAAGGCACGAAGTCCAGCTGTGATGGTGGTGTTAGGTTTATTCTTACGCAAGCGATGTCCTGTCCTGGCCGTAGAAAAGGCAGAAGTGTTATCATGTGTCAGCTGATGACTCACCCCTCTTCAAGGAAAATGGAACACAATGCATGATGGGATTAGTTTGCCTATTTGCTACCTCCCAACGAATCATGCCACTCCAGCTGATCTCCCAGCATCCTCTGCTAACCTGCATGATGCGGTGGTCTCGTCTCCCAGAATAGGCGGCACCATGTCCACCAAGAGCTCAAAGGCTGGGAGAGCCAGAGATGAGATCACTGTAGATTTCTGTCATTAGACTGTACGCCTAACCCACCATTACCATCACTAAGAGCACACACAGCCCTATGGAGATGAGTGGAGAGTTGCCTGTGTTAACAAGACTATAGGTGCAAGAAGGATGCAGCACCTGTACCTTGCATATGTCCAACTCTGTCTGTCAGTCTTTATTTTTGTGCGTCTGTGTATCTGGGCATTACTGCTAACAAGTGTAGATGAAGAGTTGGCAGCAGGTCTAGAATGTTAACCATGTAAACCACAGTCACAGCCCACTATTAAGTTTTATATTTATATATTTTATATTTGTATTTGTGTGATTATGATTACTATTTGTGTGACATTTTGAAGAAAGCCGTGTACTAAATATGAGACGGCTTATCTTTATTTGCCCTCAGTGGATGGCGGAGATCATGACTCAGTGTTCATCCTGCTTGTCTTTCTCCCTTGTTTTCTCCCTCTCCGTTTGTCTTTCTGCTGGTGCAGGTTTGCAAACTTTCTACGCAACGGATCCCACGTGAGCTCGGCAGAACAGGAGTCTCACGAGCACCACTACGGTGTGGGCGGAGCTTACTACGAGAATGTGTTCTTCAGTGGCAGACGCAGCTGGGGCCTGCAGCACAGCGATGGGGACGATGACGACCTGAACAGCGGTGGCGGTGGAGGAGACGACCTCAGCGATGACGAGATGCAGCCGTATGCCCGCACGCCCCCGACCCCCCAAACCAAACCCAACCCCATCCCCACCCCCCTCAGCTTCCCTGTCTACACTCCACCTCCATCCACCCCTTCTCCCTTCTGCCCCTACCCCCCTGCCCCCGCCCCCTCCCCTACACCTACCCCTACCCCTTCCCTCTACCCCCCACTCCCCATGATGGAAGTGGACGAGGAGGATGAAGACCTCTTCTGATCAATGCAGATTGGTGCCAACGGTTTAGGCTCTCACTGGACCACTTGAGGATTCCTCAGTGCTGGAGGTGACTGCCTACCTAAGACATGATCATCATCATTTGTAGATATACTGGAACAAGCATTCTGGAGTGCACTGATTCACTACCAGTGGACAGTCCCAGTGACTTTTTAGAGGGAGGCTGGATAGAGGATGTAGCTGAAGAGATGCCTGTGAATGTTCATGGTTTGCTATTCTGTGTCTTCTTTTTAATTTTTTTTCCTTATACATTTCCTATGTATATTTTTTAGAGATTGCATGGAATAGTTGTGGTCTTCTCTGTCCTTTCTTGCTGTTCATTTTTATTATTGAAAACAATGCAATATTCCACCCACTCCAAACATATCAAACTCAAAGTTGGCCGTAGGGCTGTGGTTTCTCGCCACATCGCAAGAAATTAGCGTGATGACACTGAAACGATTGTTTACTGCTCTCAGGTGGATCGCATTCATCATTAGCGCAGCTTCTCGTGTGTTTTCTCGTCTCCTACTCCAAGCGCCTGTGGCAAAGCAGACGAGTTCTCTGATCGCATAATGAAATGTGCGGTAGCAACATGATGGCGTTTAGACAGTCCATGAAGCTACTGCCCTCTAGTGGCGCTCTGTGTAAAAGCAGCTCAGGAATTGCCACGGTGTGTGTGAATATGCATTTTTAAATCCTTCTGTGCCTCTCTTGGCAGCTTTTTTTGTAGACCTGTTAAGTGCCACACATTATGAAAAAAGTGTGTTTTTAATATTTTTTTCAGAGAAATCCTTCTCATGTAAGAAAGGAAAAAAAACATGTAGAGCCAGTTTTTATACAAAGAACCACTTAGCCAGCAATTGACTATCTCACAGAATGTTTCTTTTAATTTTTAAATAAATACAAACTTATTTTATTGTAGATTTGCATCTCAATTTTCCTTTGTCTAAGTACATGTAAACAATCTGATTTGGGAATGAATCGCAATTTAAGTGCAGAGTAAACAAAGGCATTCAGAAGTTGAACATGGAAAAGCACAAACACTCACACATACACACAGAGATACACTCGCACATAGAAAGCCCTCTAGATAAAGCAAACCCAACAGCACCCAGATGCAGAGCGACCTTGGGTTGTGTTGTGTCACAGGTGGCCTACGTCAAACAAACACAGGATGCAGGCCTCTGATGTTGATAGAATGGGTGATTAGAATATTCCTAAAATAGAACAGAATCTAGAGTTTCAAAAAAAAAAAATCTAATTATACTTACTTACACTTTTACCTAAAGGCTAACCAGTGACAATAAGTGCGAATGCTCTAATAGACTAAACATATGCCCAAGAGTTATGTTGCAGAGGCTTGAGATGTTGTCTGCACACCAGAAGTTATACGAAAGCACTTTTACACTGTCTTGTGAGGTGCCTTATGCTAATGTGAATTGTAATGTAGCTTCTTCAAGACAAAATGACTACACCACAAACCATGGTGCTGCTACTAGGCAGACAAACTAAAACAGCCCTACTTTGTATTCGCACAGTGCTAACATTGGACTTTCTGCCGATGGGGTTTTCTGACAGATGCCAAACAGTGGGGTTAGTGCCAATCTTTACCACATATAATGTGCTTAACAGGTTTAACAGCTGTGTTCACATCCCGTGACCTTGTCTGACCTTCCTGTCTCGCATCTTGCATCGTAACTTCCACTCTATATGTCAATCAGTCATTTGTTTCAAAGGCATCAACCAGCATCCACATTAAGAGAAAGCAATAATAAAAAGACCCTCTCACTCCATTATCAGTAGAAAAGAATGCTCTCACACATACTGCTCTGCTGCATTTAGCAACACATTCTGGTAAATCTGAGCACTAATAATTTCTTTCAGTCATCAGTCTTTTGTGAGCGGTGCAGGCACGTACTAAGTTATCAGAGGCCCCTTAGTGACGATGACACAAACAGCAGTAAGGCAAGAGGTCTAGCGGCAGTACAAGGCAAAAGACGACACAAACATGAAGACAGCTACAGTGTAAGACTAAATGTAAACACCTATGAACCTTTCAGTCGTTTTTCAGTTTTAATTTTCTCCCTTTAGGGTTATCCCCTCCACTGGAGACAATTATTCCATTCTCTGGAGAGGGAGAAGTTAGAATGCTTTGATTTTAGTTTGTTTGATTGACAGGTGAACTTTGAGGTGCTCTGTGAGGTACATCAGGAGCTGATTCTGTAGGTAAAGATTCAGGGGGCCTTGCAGGCAGCTGGTCCTCTGTGGTGGGGTCTGAGGGCGTGCCTGGGGCCTCTGAAGGGCTCTTGGGTGCCTTAGTGTCCTGGGTGAGTGTCTTCATTGGGTGCTTAGATATAGAGGAGGATCCCACTGAACTGGACTCTTGTTCTATGGTGGGTGGTGATAGGGCGTCTTCATTTGAACTGTCCGATGACATCATGTCATTTCTCTCCTGTGAACGCAGAGGAGAGGGGAACCATGTTAGGCCATCTAGCTGAGGAGTACACAAAACACTCCTTCTTTAGATCAGTCTTATGTTCATGACGTTCATGTCTGGTGGCGTATATAGTAAATCTCCTCCCCCAGTATGCTGCAATTTCAAGATGTACACATAACAGGACATTTTAAGGACCCATTAACTTGTATGTATGTGCGTGATTCCATCGTACATTATGGTTCTGTAAATTGGTAGTAAGTGTGTGTGTGTGTGTTTGTGTCAAACATTAATGTTTGCATTCATTTTTATGGACTGACATGCTAGGTGACTGAGCAACTCTTGGAACATGAAGGCCGGCAAAGGGAGGAGCAAAATGCAGATTCCACTGTTCAGTTATTCTGCATGAATGCTGCTTTACTGCACATGCAAATACAAGATGTGCAAGATGTGTTATACCATGATACCTCACTGCCATACTATGCAGACTATTTATAATTTAATAGTAAGTTTAAGTACTGGTGATTTTATTTTTTAAAAATATTTTAATTTATTTTATGTTTGTACTCCATGTCTGCTGAAACAGAGGCTTGTATTAATAGCAACAGTAAGCTGAAGCTTCAAATAATGAGTAGACAGAAGCTGATGGATGCAATAAGTCTACTTTGTGATATTCTTAGTACAATGAAAACAAAATAATGAAACAGTCAAAAATAATCTGTCAAAACACAAATCAACACAATACATTGTTTCATAATATCATAAATATGTTTTGATCAAATCTGCACAACAGTCCCTTTATATTAATATAATCCTGAGTGTCAATGGCTCATAAATGTAGTGAGACATTTATGTTACAGGTGCACATGTGTATCTGTATATATATAATATACTGTACATTCTGGACATTCACAGGTACATTCTCACCTTTATCCTGAGGTAATTGAAAGCATGAAATAAACAGAGATTTTTTTTATTTTCATCAAGCATTTAAGCATTTTCAGCATGCATGTTACTGCTGCAAGAGTCTTTGAGAGTGAGAAATTATCAAAAAGAAATTATTCACTATTCACTTATGAACAGCTTAACAAAGATATGTTAATGTAATATACATGATTTATGTCTGTATGATTTATAAAGGCAAGAATTCAGAAAAGCACGAGGAAAAATAAAATATAAAAGCAAATGTTCTGGAAAAGCAGCGCCTCTGTGCCCTAAACGAGCACTTTTGACTCGACTGGCACAGTGTGGGCATGGGCATGCCATGCTATAGACAGGACTGAATCAAAAATTGATCAGTGCTTCCAGCGGCACCACAGCCACCGACAGGTATCACATGGGGTACCAGCGTACCTGCTGCTGGGATTCTGTCTGCTCTGTTGGCGCCGGGTTACTCTTCTCCAAGGCCATCATCTCCTTCAGCTGGCAACGGCGAATGCCAGGGTAACCCAGGGCGAGGTGGACACCACCCAGGCCGGCTTGCTCACGTCTTCCTGCTCCTCCTGGTACTTGGTCTTTTTGGCCAGAGCCTTGGGTTCGGATGCCATGGTCGAGCGGTGCAACTCGGAGCTACTCTGGTTTGGGATCAGGTCAATGGTGGCAATGGGAACAGGGCTCGAAGGAACCGGAATATTCTCGGCCAAGATTTGGTCTACCACTGGGAACGAGACACAAAGTGAGAGAGAAAGAGAGAGAGAGAGAGAGAGAGAGAAAAAGAGTGAAGAAATGAGTGCAGGAAAGAGTGGGTGGGGTGGGTGGTTTAGGACGGAGGAGTGAAGTAAATAAACAGACCCATATTTATCACTCCTTCTGTCTCCACCTCAGGTGTTTTTAGAAACTCGTCTGTCTCAGAGAGCGGTTACATAACATGAAACATGACATGGTGGGGGAAGCTTTTTCCACTAATGACCTACAGTGGGAGAGTGATGGGAGGAGAGTGGGAGTGAGAGAGAAAGAGAGAGAGATAGATTAGAGAAAGTCAAGGAGAGAGATGGAAGACAAAACAAGCCAGACTGAAGGGCAATAGCAGAGACAAGAACAATAGAGACACAGCAAGATGGAGAGAAGAAGGGACTGAAAGAGAGGGTAGGAAAGAGGGTGAACGGTGAAGGGAGTCGGGTACTTACTCTTGTCCTCATTCTGTCCAACTAGACACTGAATTAGAGAGAAGATGAGGAGGATGATGAGGGAGGCCATCCCAATCCCACGGAATGTCGGTGCAGCTCCTGTGCACAGAAAAGCAAAACAATAAAAACAAAAAGCTTAAAGGTTTACCCTGGCTGAACCTGCCTGACTTAAACTGTAATCATCCTGGCACAAACAGAAACAGGAACTAACAAACATTTCGAATGACAAAAATGGGTATGGTCAATGTGTTCCCTCACCATGGTGGAGTTCCTCGATGGTAGTTGATCAATTAAATATAAATTAAATCAGCTGATAAATTAAAAGTTCACTCATAACAATAGCTAGCATTGGCCATGTGCTTTTTTCAAACACCTTTGTCTGCATTTGCCAAACAAAAGGCCATACATATGCAATGTTTATTAAGGAATATGGCTTGCAGATCCCATAGGATTCATGTAAGAGAAAAGGTCCTTTTACCATCAACCTGTCATGGAAGGCCCCGTGTGTGTACTTGAAATAGACACCACAGTGGCTCTATCCAAGACAAACATCAACCATTGTGTTCAACAAATGTGACCCAGCCCTTAAACAGGTTACTTTTATTTGCTCTACAAATGCAACCTCAGGGCTGGTCAATATTGGGCATTTCTTTGTGAGAGTATGATGATGTATTATACTTCTAAATCTGTGTACTGGCCATGTTCAAACTTCATATTACTTTTGCCTGAAATGAGTGAATGCAGTAAATGCCACGGTTAAGCTACTGTATAAGTAAGTACATAGACAGTCACGGAAGCAAACTTTCAAATTGATGTGAATAAAATACTCCTTAGAAACAATACAAGTCAAAAGTAAATGGACTGCATTTATATAGCGCTTTCTCACTCCTCCGAGCACTCAAAGTGCTTTATAATGTCATGCCTCCCGTGGTGGCAGAGGCTGGCATGCAACAAGCCCACAGAGAGCAGTTTGGGGGTCAGTGTCTTGTTCAAGGACACTTTGACGGGGTCAGGTGGAGACGGGCTTGAACCTGCAACCCTCCGTTCAGATAGCCATTTGTTGTTACAAAAGGACAGGTGCTCTGAAAATATTTTTTATGGTTTTTCAAATAGGCATTTCTTGATTTAAAAAAACAATACATTTTTAGCATAACCACTGCTTTGCACTGTTAGTGTTTGTGTCTGTGTGGGGAGTCAGGGAACTTACCAAAGTAGTTGACGAAGACTCCTCCAATCATGGCCCCGCAACCACGGCCAAGGCCCAGATGCAGGCCCTGCAGGATGCCCTGGGCGGAGGTGCGCAGGGCGGGCGGCACCGCGCCACTCAGATATGAGATGCAGGCCGCCCACACAGATGCATGCGTCATACCTACAGGACACACAAATCAATTAAGAAACAACAAATAAAATGACAAACAAACAAACACACACACACACACACACACACACACACACACACACACACACACACACACACACACACACAGTCACACATTCCTGTGTAGGTTCCACTGTCACAATTGACTGTAAATGCAGTTACAAAATTAGTTCTTGGGATGCATGGGGTCAAAACCTTGAGAGAAATTGAGTAGTCTTAAAGAAAAAGAACTTCAATGTGCAATGACACTGCGCTCACAACATAAACCTATAAAAGGAAATGACTGGACACTATCCAATGAATACACCACCCTACAGAGTGTGATGCAAAGGCTTGATCAGGCATGTTTACTGTATAAATACTGGACTAACAACAAAAAAATTCTTCCTTCAGTGGGTTTTGGTCCCATATCCAAAGTGCAATATTCTAAATGCAAATATTTTGCACCTACCATTCTCTGCCAAAGATATAATGGTTGTACACATTGAAAGTATGCAGACTTTAAATGCAATATGAGAAGGAAGACATGAAATGTTACATTGCGCAAAAAAAAAAATTCTTCTTCCTCAAATTCACTGGCCCATTTTCAGATATTAACGTCTCTCTGTTAATAACTGAACTTGAAACAACTGACTCATATCCTTGTATGAACCCATGGTAACGGGGAAGCTGTGTGTGTGTGTGTGTGTGTGTGTGTGTGTGTGTGTGTGTGTGTGTGTGTGTGTTGTGTGTTTCAAGCCAATCCAAACACTTCCACCTTTGTAAAGTCAACAGAGGGCCATCTTGCTGACTGGCTGGCCTGCTCACCTTGAAGGACCTCCATAGGTAAAACAATCCAGGCGTTCTCCAGGTAGGAGATGTAAAGGTAGCGAGCTGTGTTACAGGCCAGGCCTATGTAGAGTACCCTGAGGGAGATAACATTAAACAGACATTTGAAAGGACACATTTTCTGTCACATTATAAGTCAAATAATCAATGTTCACTATGACTTTAATGAAGAAGAGAAACATTGAAGCTACAACAGTGAGAATTGAAGCAGGTCAGTACTTACAGATCTTTGCTTACACTGCTAGGTGAGAGTGCTAGATAAAACTAAACCTCCAAAACCTACAGTAGACATATTTGATAACAAATAGCAAAGAGGTCTGGTCTGGAGTGTGTTTCCTAAAGTCATAGTTGCTAACCAGTTAGCAACTTGTTAGCAATTCCCTAACCAGTAAGCAACGCAGTTGGTTGGCAGGAGGCAATAGCATTACAACTAGCAAGGTTGCTTGTTTAGTTAGCAACTATGGTTTTGGAAATTGTACACGTGTCTAGTCTGTGCTCCATGGTTTCACACAGTGAGGTGCTTTGTTTGGTATGTATACTGGACAGTGTGCCTCCTCAGGACTCTCTGGACTCTTGCAATGATGTCAGCCACTGTTCTCTCTCCTCTATTCTGGCTCACACAGTGACTCATTCTCCCCCTTTGGGAGTGTCTGAGTGTCTGTTAGTCAAGGACATTTAAGAGACCTGAGGTGTGTGTGTATGTATGCGTGTTTCTCTGTGTGTGTGTGTGTGTGTGTGTGTGTGTATGAATCCATACCAGTCTCCCACAAGAGGACATAGACAGCTGTCCCTTAGTCCACACAAAACAGATCTAAGAGCTCTGTATGTATCAGTCATTCACATCATCACTGCTATCACAGGGTTTACAGCCACAGAGAGGGAAAGCACACAGACAAGCATATCCCTCTAACTGGTAGAAGTCCCAAGAGACAGAAACAGGAGCTTAACATCATTAGCACAGTCTTCAGACCTGCCCCAGTCACACTCATCACACTGAATCACGACTAATGTAACGATAATACACCACAATAAAATACTACACTATACTATTATTATAAAACAAATGCTATTTCCCATTCAGTCCTCATCCACCTGTGTTTCATACCTACACGACACTACAAATTAAACTGTAGATAGGTGTGTAAAAACACCAGGAGGCTGTGACGGAGTAGCCTTGGCCTACAGAGATAAGTCGTAACGCTAGCTGAGACATACGAGATACACATGCAAATTCTCCAACTTCTGTCCTTTCGCCTGCTCTGCTCTGCTGTCTGGGCTGAGTGTGATGTCCTGTAGTGAGGCCTGACTCTGTACCATCTCAGCTAGCCAGGGCTGCTCCCTTGCTCTCTCCCTCCTTCCAGATTGATCTGCAGAGAGCCGGGCCAGGCGTGGGATCGATGTCAGAAAGCCTAGACAAAAGCATCTGGCCCGGCTAATGGGGCAAACGATCGAGTTACGGGGTGACTGGTCCTGCTCTCCCTGCACATGACTAAAAACAGGTCAGTGAAAGTAGAGAGAAAGAGTGAGAGAGAGGGGAGAGAGAGAGAGAGAGGGAAAAGAGAGTGAGTGTTAGGGAGAGTGTATTAGGGGCAGTGAGAGAAAGAGATATATATAGAGAGAGACAGAAGAAAGAAGAGGAGAGAATGAAAGACAGATAGATAGAAAGAGAGAGAGAAAGAGAGACAGAGAGAGAGAGAGAGAGAGAGAGAGAGAAAGAAGACCATGGCTCCTATTCTCCCTCTTCCTATCTGTCTTTCTCTGTCCCACTCTCTTTCTTGCAGAGGCGACCTTCACACAATTATGGCATTGTTTAAGCTCCATTACAAAAAAAAGAAAACCCTCAGTGTCCGAGAGCACTCTTTTCTGTCTTAGCAGTGGTCAAACCAGCACTATGAAATGTCTAATTCCCAGTTCAACACAAACCCATTCACTTTTGTACACACAAAAGTGTACACACACTTTTGTACACACTTTTGACATCTACAGCAACGTATCATAAAAGCAAACAGCAGTAAAAATAAGGATGTTTGTACATTTATCGTGCTGAACACATGGCCAGTGGGGGATGGGATGAGAGGCGAACAAAGCCGGCAGTTTTACTGTTGGGTCTGGTGCCACAACATCCTCCATGTCTCTGTGCCCTTTGTGTAGTTAAGACTAGAAATAATCCTTACTAAAACAACAAACTCCCTCATGCATTATTATGGCGTGGAGAGATGGTAGGGGTGTAGAGGCAGACCAGAATGACTCCATAAACAATATTATCTATTTGGAATATTACACAATCTTTGCTGACAGTGTTGTTCAACAAAAGATCTGAGATATCCAAAATAAAACAGATACGGGTGACTGGCTGGCCATGAATTCACTGTAAGTAGTCACAGTCCGGCGATGGTGCCCACTGCTGTGTGGTACGGCTCACGATTAAACAGAGCTGAAACTCTGCCGAGGCCGAAAGCAGCAGTTGCATCGAGTCCTGACCCATTTCAGGAGCGCTGCAGGCTACTGCAAGTCAACAGGCTTTGGCACAGCCTGTCCTCCATCAGCCAGCCATTTATCTTGGCCAGTCAAGGAGGCGCACGTATTTTGCCAAATTTTACAGGCACTTGAGAAATACCATTTTAAAAGGATGTCGAATTTTTCCCCCCCAACCTGACCCTTCCTTTTTGCAAAGACTAATCTTCTCTTTTCTCCTCCGTGTCCTACTGACTTGTTTTTCTGATGTGCTTCAAGCGTGGGATGTGCATGAGTACCTGCTGCTGCGGCCACCACCCTTGAGTTTGCTTACTGTGTGGCCATGTGGTGCCCACTTAGTGTTGAAAGTCAACAAGCAGTTGGCACCGGGCCCCGTCTCGCTCAGTGCCAGGTCTGTGCCACAAAAACATTTTGACCTTTGGACGTACTCCTCAGTCCTTGCCAGGCTTTAATGCAGCCATCATGGATGGCAAAAAAGGACCATTAAAAGTCCTTTGTTTATCTTAGAAATGGACCATTTTTTTAGTATCTCACTTTCATCTGCCCAGAGACGGATGCGATAGCATTGTTCTTGGAGATTGCTGAGGACCAACTGTTATTTTGGGCAGGGGTAAACAAAGACTGCCACGTCTGCTGTTGAAACAGAGTGCCATGACACAGGCACATGGAGAGGAACTTCATGTAGGGAACCTCATGTCCTTAATCTCTCTAAAAGCTCAGCAGGGTGAGCACCACAAGTGTAGATACAAATGATCTCAAAGCAGAATCCAGAGAGCCCAGACCTCTCTCTCTTTCTCTCTCTCTCTCTGTTTGGTGTCAGGCCGTACCCCTGTATGGGGGTATGGGCTCTGGAAGACAGCTGCATAACCCAGGCCCAGAGGTAAATATGCCAGAAGCTCAGCTACATATTTAGCTCCACTGAGCCTCACTATATGGGCTGCAGTCAAGTTCAAGACAGTATAAACATCTGTACTTGTTGAAGTAAACCAAACTGGGTTGGAGCCAATGTCCAGTGGTAGCTATTTAAGAGTAGGATTTTTTTTCACATTAAGAATTATTTTGTAAACTCACATGAAAACACTGCAAAATATGCAGCGAAGTCAAACACAACAATGACAGCAATACAGAATAATAAAACAATTACATAATACATGTCAAGTATGCCATGACATGACAACATTGTTTTTTATATAGATTTGTCTGCGCCAATACATACACCTAAATCAAAGGTAAAAGGTAGAAATATAATATAATTTATTTCATTTTCAAATCTAATTTATAAATAAATCAGCACCTCCTCTTCCCATTCTCCTTGGTGTCAATGTCATTGCTAAACTAAGTCTCAGTATGAAGGTTCATACAGGGACAACAAAACATTGACAGATGTGAACTCTGGTATCACTGGAACACTGACGCAACCAGCTTCCTGTCACCATTTGAGGTATATAGGAGAAGTAGCCCAGCCTGACAGATCAAGATAAGGCCTTCTCTCTCTGAAAACATGGCTTCCCCAGCACTTAAGATGGAATAAACCAGAATGCATTTCTGTCAGCTGATGATTCCAATGCCTCCCCTTGGGAGAGGACTGGGTGTTAGCAGCGCACGTTACTCGCTCACCTGATGTGTCCCACCAGCTCAATCAGCTTGTGGCTGGTGAAGTAGGCAGCCAGCTCAGACACGTGGCTGAGCACTGAACAGATGCCAAACAGTGTGGTGGTCCCCTTCAGGTCCTCCAGGTGCCAGTAGAGGAAGCTAAATACAAAGCCGTAGCCGAAGCCCATGAACCAGGCCACGAACAGCACCGAGCCGTATTGGATGCCGCACAGCAGCCTGAAGAGGTCCTTGATAGGGAGGGGGTGGTGAGTCGACTCAGGGCACACGGGGGCTTCCTCAGAGCTGGCCTCAGGACTTGGAATGTTCTGGACAACATGTGGAATCTCGACCTCGTTCTCCCTCGGCGGCTCCCCCTCCTCACCTCTGCCTTCCCCGGGCCGGTAGTCCCTGGTGTCAAAGTAGAACTGCGTGGCCACCACCAGGGCCAGGGTCATCAGCACGCCAAAGACAATGAAGGCGATCTGATAGTTCTTGTAGTCGGGCAGCACACAGCCCGAGCCATGGATGACCAGGGTGATGGGTGAGTGGTCGATCCAGATGCCCACCGAGAGCATGGCCAGGCCCCAGCCTAGGGAGCCCCACATGCGCTGGAGACCGTAACGGTCGCGATGCTTGCCCAGGTACTGCAGCGTGACCGTGTCCACGATGGTCACCGCTGGGGCACTGAAGAACTCCCCAATGATGATGACCAACAAGACCAGGAGGAAGATGGTCTCCACTTGGTCGTGGTTGAAAACAATTTTATGGCCCTTTGGCTTGGCTGTGGTGGTGGAAACGGTCAGTTTTACAGTTTTGGAGGTAGTGGTTATGGGAACAGTAGGACTGGTTTTATTGGACATAACTGCTTCCTGAATAGGTCTGGGGGTTGGCACATGAGATGTATTAACATCCTCACTTCTCCTATATCTATAGTTAGCACTATAAACAGGTTCTACATCCTGCATTAGTGAGAGGCTAGTAAGAAGGCTTTCCAATAAGTATCTGCGATTCCTGGTATGATTTCCAGCAGGGAGGGGGAGACTGGCGTTAACAATGGGGTCTTTCTCCACACAGCTCATGGCGGCTGGCCTGATGAAGCCGATGCCACAGTTGAATACAATCCAGCAGAAGACGGAAAACAGTAGCACGGCCTTGCCTTTCCTGAAACGGTCTGCCATGAGCCCCCAAAACGGTGCGCTGCAGAACTCAATAAAGTAGCGGATCCCGACCAGCAGGCCACTCTGGCTGGGCGTCATGCCCAACTGCTTGTAGTACACGGCCAGGAGCGGATGGAGGGAGCCGTAGGCTGCGTAGAAGAAGAAGTAGAACACCTTGGAGACCAGGAGGTGGTTGTTTATGTGCAAGCAGCCCCGGTCCAGACAGTCCATGCTCTGGGCCGACTGGGAGGCCGAGACACTGGAGGGTGTTTCGGAGGGAGTCGGCCCGGAGAGGGAGGTGTCGGACGCCTGCTCCATGGACAAGGTGTTAAAGGGCTCTGAGAGGACATACCTTCTCTTCTGGTCCTCCTCATCATCATTCAAGATGGCTACACGGTCACTCTCCATGTCTACAAGAGAAGAACACAGCTGTTTGTAATCTGCTGTGTGGGGACTTAATGATGACCACAAGTCAAACGGTCGTCGCAACTTCAGACAACATCAGAAAATGTGTGTATATCATAGTAAGTATACATATTTCCATTAATTGTATCTGAGGCAAAATCAATAACGTTAAGCAAACGGGGAAATTCAGCACCCAAGAGCACCATTAGAAATGGCACCAGGGCTCATGAATGGACAATATAGTCATCATCAATATGACCTGCCATAATTCAGAGGATATTATCAGATGATGCAGATTTTGACGTATTCAAGGGAACTCCAAAACGAACGCTGGCCAGGAGACAGGCGTAACGTAGACGTTAGTTGAACTGAGCAAACAGCTCTCTAGCTTTCACTTGTCTGAACTCATCTCGTCTTGGTAGGATTTATGTATAGCCTCGGGCTAATGATACTGATAAGCCTGTCTGTGAGGTAGGAAATCTAATATATTTAACAACACTGAACGAATTTAAATTCATGATATGAAAAACTATTTTGACACCACCTTGCACTTTAAAATAAAAAATGACGACATATTTGTCAGCCCTTCACGCATGCACAAATGGTTCCATTTTCTACCATAATGCACAAGAGTAAAAGCGAAAAACGAGTTATTACTTACCAAGATATTTGTGTCAAAGTTTTAGTCTTCACCGCCTCGTTTCGGCGGATAATATACCCTGATCTATCCAAACATGTCCTATACGCATCATTTGGAAAATCACTCTCGCCTGGCGCTTAACCGTTCCATTTGAAATCAGTGAGGACAAAAATTGAAGGAATCTAAAGGACCTTGTCACATCAGGCGTATGGTCGATTCCACTTCACATACTTCAAGGCATGCAATAGACAGTCTGGACTAGCAGCTTGCTGGAGTTGACGTCAATTCTCACCTGCCTACCATTTGCAGTTTGCGGGGATGGGATGGGCTTTTGGATGCATCTGTCTCGCTCACCAATGACGACTGCTCCGATTTTGACCTGCGAGTGACTTCATTCTCGTAGCATAAATACTGCACCACAAATTGTACTACTATTTGAGAAACTTGAATTTTTTTTATGTCTGCTATACTAACAAATGTTTTGTCAAATAAAACTAGATAGTATAGTTTTGAAATTGCCATGACGAGCTATGACGATGCTATCTATCTCTTGGCTGTCCAATGGAAAGTGGACTTTTAGTCACATCCATAACGTCAAATAAAATGCAAGGTATTTGAATTATTTGGCTATATGAGATTTCAGAACTGCTCTCCTCTGTTGTGGAGGTAATTATACAAATATTTATTATTATTATAGCCTAATATAGTGTACTTGATGTTTTGTCACATCCAACATGAAATTCTCTTTTGTCTGCATGTGTTTGAAAAATATCCTACTGAAATTATTTTAGAAAAACAAATCTATTTATTTTATCTTGGCGACTTAAAGCTTACTAAAATTTCCACCTATGTTACAAGACAACATGCGGACCTTTACACAAAAAAGCAGTATCGAAATCATCTTCTACAAAGCGTCAAGAAGTCTGTCTTGTCAGAAGATAACTGCTGTCTTCAGGCAAGTTTTGCAGACTTGCGATGTAATGCAGTGAAAGGTTTTTCAGCCCTCTGTTACCATCTAGTGGTGAAAATAGGAGAAGCTCAAGTGCAGACGTAAGCTTGTCTCCCAGTCCCAAGTACCGTCATGAAACCCCCTGCTGCGGACTTGCGGGCGCCGCTCTCAGAAACAGAAATGTGTCTAGACATAGCCAGTGTTATCACATGTACAGAAGAAAATTATTACATTATACCAATAATCACCAATTGGGCACCAGCTTCAATCTTTTCTTCTTTCTTTCATTCTGCCGTGTTTGACTTAGGCTTATCAAATTAAACCAAGTGCATAAGACCTACTCATTTTAGCAAACGTTTTTGTCGAGATCGAGTGGATAGAAGACTGATCAGATGTCAAAAGGTAAGTAAAGCAAAGTGAAGGGAAATAGCCGTCATTGTGATCCATTACAGATTTTGTAAAGCTCCGTACTCGAACACTTTCAGATACTCCAGTTCAGGATTTCTGTACTACCCTGTAACTTATTTCTCTGTGACAGTCGGCATGAGCTTTGATTCTGCGTGTGTGCTCACTGTTTGCTCACAGGGCGGCGTGAGCCGATACTGAGCGGCACAGACGCAGGATATTCAGATACAAACAATAGCGTAACCGTTGTAGTGTTACTTTTTCATCGTAAAGAAAACCAATCGTTGCCTATATGCGCAGAATGTCGGTGGGCATAGAATCTGGCTTCTCCAGCGAGGAGGTGCTGAACGTTCGCTTCCCTTTACACCGAGCGTGCAGGGATGGAGATGTAGGCGCCTTGTGTTCGATTCTTCAGCATACTACCAACCTAGCAGACCTAGCCGTGGAAGATTCTTTCTATGGATGGACACCGCTACACTGGGCGGCCCATTTTGGAAAGGTAACCAGCATCTTTATTTTTCCCGCAAAACAGACGATTTGTCTTACAGTTAAGTCCAATAAGTTGCCCGTTCACAATGCCTCACGTTTCCTGGTCCGAATAAAGCATTGTCGTTCACGTTAGCCGCCATTAATAAATGCGTAACGATAATATAGGGTGGCTTCACCAGTAAAATAACTAGCATTAACTTTGTATTCTTGAATTAGGTTAGCGATTAAATTGGAAAGAAACATTTGTGACGATATTCATAATTTTACCGACTTTTTTGGTTATTAAACCAATGTCTCAAATAACTTGTATTATATCCTGTATTATCGTTAGTCATAGTCGCACCCAACGAAAACTGCATACTTTTATGTCATTTATTATTTTGTCATTTTGTATTGAATATTTTACATTTGCTTTGATGGTAAACAGGGGAGTTAAAGTAACCTACTCCTTAGTTTAGGACTGGCCCCGTCTAACTCTTATTTGCTCATTCTTTTCACTTTCTTGAATGGTCTATTTCTTCTTCATTTTTTTGATAGTCCTGGAAATTTAACAGTAATGTGGCTAGTACAAGTTAGGTCCAACAAGACGTTTTTGCTTTTCCATGTACTTCCTTGAGCTATTTTAGGCGATGCATTTAGCTATACTTTGTTCCTTTGCCCTTATCGTCTAGACTGGCTGTCATGAGTCTAAAATTAGAAATAAACTCGCTGTTACTTCCAGTAGGTAGGTTGAGAATCTTGGGAACAAATTTTTTGAAGGCTGCAAAGAATAGTATTACACTGACGCAAGTTGCAGAAGCTTAGTAATGACCGGAAGGATTTTTCCAATAAGTCTCTCGTTTCCAGCACAACGTTTTAAAATGCACGTTTAGCGATTGTTCTGTTGAGCTGTGCACATTTTACATTAGATTAAGTCCACTTTCGTTGCTGGCTTCCTCTCTTTACGTAATGATTAATTCGCCCTGGTCTTCCCTTTCTGTATTGCGAACAGGGCTAACGTCAACGAAATGTGGAGCAGACGTACGTGCGAGAGAGAACCATGTCTAAAAGGCCTTGCTAGTCCACAGAAAGGCGTCCTAATTAAACTGCGCTATCTTCCCCTCAGTTGCAGCAGGACATCCAAGTATCAAACGGCTGCATCATGTAACGTCAATGTTGATGTGCAGAAAGTGTGTCTGTTAGCGTGTGCTGTTGCAGTGAATGTCGTAAATGCAGTGTGCACACTGTGAGTGGACGGGTGAAGATTACAGTTAAGTGGCTGTGCAAGGGAGTGGTGGAGTTATTGCTGGGAAACGGCAAAGGGAAATCTTATCTTTGGATTTATTGCCTCGTAGCAGTGATCTTGCCCTGTGGCCTTGCAGGGTGCAATTAACAGAACAATGCAGTGCATTCAGAGACAGAAAACAAAGATCTACCAATTTCCTGTGATTAACTTTCTACTCACTCTCTTCCCCTTTCTCCCGTCATCTGTTTCTGCCTTTTCTCCTTCATTACTTGCACCTCCACTCCCTACAAACCAATCAACCATCCATCCAACCAACCACGCGTCCATACCAACACCAGCTGGAGTGCATGATGCGTCTGGTGCAGGTGGGTTGTGGTGTGAACTCGCAGACATCGCGTTTCGCCCAGACCCCCACTCACATTGCTGCGTTTGGAGGTCACCCCGATTGCCTGCTCTGGCTGCTGCAAGCTGGGGCCGACATCAACCGACAGGTAGGTCACTGCTGGGCCTGTAGTGAGTAAGTTACCCATGAATCGTTAACACATTGCTGTCTTTGGGCATACTTTGTACTTTTATGCAAAGGTATCTGTAGGTGAGATGTCGAATAGTGCAGGATTAGGTTCAGCTGCAACGTTTTGTGTTAAAATACTGTTCACTTCTGATTCATGTCTGGTTTTCCTTGTATAATATATTTCAATATATCAGCAGATTCAGTATGTCAGTACATCTACGAAAGTGCAAATTGGTGCATGATTTTTTCATTAGATATTTTGGTTTTGGCTTTCTATATAGCTCTTCCTTGCTGTATTCTAGATGTATTGGTGGAATGTCTGTGGTAGACAACAGACTCGACTGGTTACAGTTCATAGGGGTAGCACAGGCTTGAGATCCAGAGTAATATTAGTAGTAGAGACAGATCCAGTTATGTGAGCCTTATAGGGTGGAGGTGGGAATGCTGTCTGTAATTTAATGATGTCATAGTCGGTGTCCTTCAGGAGGTAGTGCACATACTGAAGATAAATGTTTGGCATGGAGCCCAGACTGCATGTTGGGATAATGCATACTGGCATGCTGTCTTCAGATGCTGTGGTTTTGCAGCATCAAGGCTATATAGGACGAGTTTGATTATAACCCGCACCACTGCATGCAGCACTTTCCAATTTCCACATGCATCAGTTACTATTAGGCATCAGGCTTGATGCTTTATAAATTGTAGGTGCCTTTTCACTTTGATTTGGTACAGCTCCTGCCTTAGTAGCAAGAGGTACTTGTCACTGCTGTTGTCGGTTGGTATTTGTTGTGTTTTTTTTTCTGTTAGTCGCCCAATTTAGGAGTGTATTTATTTGGGAGTGTGTTTTGCATAGTTGCAAAAGCACCATTGTGCAAATTCTAAAAATATGAACTTGGCCTCAAAGGGAATGTTGGGAGGTCAGGTTTGGCTTGTGGCCAGTCAGGGCTGGTTTTTGTAGCAGTCTGCAGATAGATAATTCATAGGAATGTGGTGTTTGAAATGATCTTTTCCAATGTCAGTGCCATAAAAATCATTTAAAACATTGTTCTCTTTAGCCATTTTCTCCTATTGGCCGGAACTAATGTGAGTGCGCAGCTAAAATGAAATGACTTCTGTGTCTTAAGCTCTTGAGCTTGGAACTAGTTTGTGATGTGGAGTAAGGGCTTGTTTGGGTGTTTCTGAGTTCAAACCCATCCAATTTGAATATCAGCCTAGTTTGGTCTGGGGCTATGCAGACATCCAGATTTTACTGGATTACTGCAAACTGAAACAGACATACAAGCTTTTTATGCTCTTAGCCGTCATCGACCTTATGGCTTCATCCTGCATTTAGTGTGGAATTTTTAAAAAAGCCTGTCTGAGCTCCCCAATCAGGCTTGCCACTGCAGTGAATGTTGTTCACATATTCTACAAGCCCTTAATCTCAGTTGCACATACGCATGCCCAAAAACACACACACACACACACAGTTTTTGGACATGCCCTCTCTTCGCACAGGGTTCAGTGCCTCTGCTATATCTCTTGGTTTGTAGGCTGCTCGTACTGTGTGCATTTGCACAGTCACATTTCCGACTTGGCTTGTCTGCTCAGATAGCCGTCCTCCTCATCCTCCAAAGCTTGGATGCTCAGGGCTAGAGAGAATCCAGATTAGTAGGTCACTGTTGCCACGGTTACATAAGCGCTGATACGTGCGCGGCACCACATAGGCTATAACATGGCACAGCTCTTTCAACGATTGTCCTTTATACACCAGTGAACTGCAGGAAAGATTTATTTGAATTTTATTTTTCACCATCTCCCTCTTCCCGAACTTTGGTCAGAGTGCTAGCTTTATAGCAGTAGCAGCCTAGCCATCCAGTCAGATGCTAAACAGTTGAGTTAGTGGGGCTACAGACTGACCTATATTCTGTGTTGATGATGAGTCATAGAAGTCATGGTAGCCGTGAAGGGGGGTGGCGCTGGAGGTGCTGTGGCAATGTTGGCTCTCCTCTGTGAATGGTGTCTGTGGGATGCTGTGAATGTAGGGGTGAGGAGTTCAAGCTGCCAGGCTCGTGTCTGAACAGTCTTGAACCTTCTGTTCTCCTCTGTTTGTGTCAGCTGTCCAGCTTCAATGTGGGTTAAGATAAACTCTCACAGGCTTTACGGGGTTCAGATTTTTTTTTTCCATTGAAAAACACATGGAGGATGATGCAGACGCCACTTGGGGGGGAAAAAAAAGAAAAGCTCCTGTGAAGTACCAGTACTGTATTTATATTTCGAGCAGATCATACTGGTGAGAAATGCACATTTTAAGTTAATAAAGCAATCTTCCACAACTGGTCATTAAAAATTGGTCTGTAGGAAGCGCTTGATGGTCTACCAGATTTTGGCAGTCAAGGACACACTCTCAACACCACCCGCCCAAGCAGCTGTTTTTCAGCTCTGTGTTCCCCACTCATGATATGAGTAACTCAGACATGAAATCACAGCATGTAAAAACACATTAGTGACCTTTATGGTGGTGTGGGAGACATGCATGTGTTTGTTTACAGTTCGTAAATAGGCCCAGCTCTGGGAGGTTTGGAGAGAGTGACTCAGAGATCACAAGGGTGTTAGATCAGTTGTCCTGTTGAGTTGCGAATGAAGGCTTATCGCAGATGCTAATGGATATGAAATGACATGCACAGGTTTGCCAGATGACTAAAAACGGTGAATGCTGGAGAGCAGTAGGATGGGGAATGCATGGTAGGAAAGATTCAAAAGCGTGTCAATGGATATATATACATTAATGGCATATTCCTGTTTTAGCCGGAATATTGACAACGTTTAGGTTGCGTGAGAGTCATGTAAACCCCTCATTCCGATTCTTGAATTCCTAGTTTGGCCATATTCCAGCTTCCCATAGGCTACCTGTATTAACCAGAAAATCAGGTCATGTAGATGCCTTAATCAGAAAATGAAAAAGATTTTCATGTCTGTGCGTTCAGTTTCTAAGGAATCTTTGTTGGGTGATTTTGCAAGAATTCAGAAGTGGTTTAGGGCCGCGATGTGTAGAAATATGCAAAATTTTTTGCAGTGAAGTGCTGTACATTGTCATTATGTCACAAAACATTGATGGGCATGAAAACTGGATTATTCTGGTTACTGTATCAAACTCTTTGGGATCGTGCTTTAACCAGAATTTGACTGTATTCCGAATATGTTGTGCATGCAAATGTGGTCAGTGTTCTAGTCCATTGACTCTTAATGGTGTGTGTGCTGTATCTGTCCTCATCACACACACACCACTCTCATATAACCTACTAGCCCTTCCTTATCCCTTAGAATTGAAACTATGTTACTCAGTGTCATTCACTGTAGTTTCACCTCAACAACCTTGTGCTTCCTGTTTTGAAGTGTTTTTGTTAAATGCATGCCAGGAAAGGGTGTAGGCTAGGTCATGAAAGTGAATCATTCATCTTTTTTTACTTTATGGTACTGATAAAAAGGACTTGATCATGAACTTACTATATACAGGCAATTCCACGCCAACACAATGCCATGGTATGGTATGCATTCACTCTTCTTGGTTGTGGAACAAACTTTATAAAACTTTTCACATAACCATTCACATAACCATTCACATCATACAAATACCTTGGCATGTTGTTGGTGTTGGTGGACGTGTGTGTGTGTGTGTGTGTGTGTGTGTGTGTGGGTGTGTGGGTGTGTGTGTGCACAGACTGTACACACAGACGCACACCACACATACACAACCTTCACTGTTATACACACCCCAACAATTGTTGTTGTTGACACATTATCTGCCTTTGTGTCGTTGTTCTGCAGGACTATGTGGGTGAAAGCCCCATCCATAAGGCGGCCCGGGCTGGTAGCATCGACTGTATTAATGCCCTCCTGATGCGGGGGGCAAAAGCGGAGTAAGTACTGCCCTTCCTTCCCCTGCCTGGCCCGTCCTCTAACTCTACTGCCCCTATCTGATCACCCACGCTCGGACTACACGGTGTTCAAGGGGAACTCCATCAAAGCTTTTGCACACTCACCTTTTCTAATGTCTTTATTCACTTCCTTTGCTCCCATCCCCCAGTCACATCCCCCCCCTCATCCCCCAGTCACATCGACGTAATGGTTAGCTTCAAGCACCTGGTGGTAGGTTTGTTGGTTGTAGTAGCAGTGGTATTATTATTTTATCATCACTTAGATGGACTCTCTTCTGTTTCATTTAAAAGTGTACATATTCAGTCACTGGGATAAGGGTAGTTACACGTAGGTCTCTTCAAAGATCGTTTTGAACTCTAATTTCCGTGTTCAGGCTCTTTCACTTCCTTGTTTATGTTACATGGCCACCATGACTTTAAAAATGTTGGTGGAATGTCATGTGTATGTCATAATGTTTGCATGGAGGGAGAAATGTAACATTTATGTACTGTAAGATCAAAACAGTGATTCATACTGTGCTCTTTACTTACCGAGTTGAAATTTAAAGTCCAAAGAAGACAAAAGGCAAAAGGGTTTCACAGGCTCTGTGAAGCAAGATATTAATTGCAATCTGCACATTAAGTTCATTTTGATTAAGTTCACTTTTCCAGTAGTGTTTTAATGTGGTTGGAGTTTGTCCTAGGGCTGTGGTAGCAAATTATGTCGTCACACATTTGGCATAAAATGCAAATTGGCATCACCAAAGCAAGATGAGTGGTATGCTGAGCCAAAAGTCAGAGGGTGTCCAAAGTATGCCAACAGAGGAGAAAGTTTGTTGCGATTGCCTTGTTGTTCACTAGTTTTGCTTACAGTTTAAAGTAAACATTGTGAAGTGTTTACACAAATTCTGACTCAAAAGTTCAAAGGAAACATGTTGTCCACCACAGCCGTTCACCCCTGCCAAATTCGAGCTTAACTCAGACTTTGAGTTCAGCATACCATTAATCTAACTTTAGAGGGTGGCCACCCAGGGTTTCCATGAACGAGTGTTCAGTCAGATTCTGCAGATACACCAGGTGCTTCAGCATTTTATATATTAAAATAAGTAAGTGACTAGATAAGGGGTGGAAATGTTATTAATGGATTTTTTATGCAATCAGTGTGTGTTTGATGGAGTTCTTCTTTAACCTGTGTCTCTCCTTGAGCATATTGTCTGCTGCCAACTTTAACTGTATGATCATGTAATATTAAACTAGTGTCACTAGTAGATTGTTCATATATGCCATTATCTTGCAGTCCTTCTTGTAGAAGGTAGGAGAGGCAATTTTGTTTGAAGTTTTCCTTTTGAAACTTTTTGCTTTGGTAAGTGTGTGTGTTTTTGCAGCTGGATGGATGTACCAGATGCACATTTCTTCACAGATTACAATCATAGCTCCTCCTTGGAGTTTGAAACAAAACAATGAAAGGAAAAGTTCACTTAACTACTTGAAATAACCATTTACTTGTCTGGAGATGGGATCATTTATATGGCTGGACTATAATGCCAGACCTCTACTTACAGTGCCGCAGTGTCAGAGAAGGATGAGAAGGACGTTCTCCTCACAGATTGCAGATTGCACTTCAGAGATTGCATTTTACCTAATTTTCCCCAGTTATTTTTGAAGAGAAACATTTGAATAATATAATTCTGTGAGAGCTGCATAAAACCACATGCTTTTGCTCTCCTGAGCTAGGATTAGACATCATAGTACCCTGTTAAACAGTACAGCCATCACTGTAATACAAAAATGTCTTATGAAATAAAAACCTGACATCAAACTCTCACCATTTGTTTAGGATGACCAAGCAACCGTATGAGTTGGGTGGAAGAAGGCGTGATTTGAAAACTAATGGTTCAGAACTGGCTGTCGTTTAAACCATTGTTCATGTCCCCTAAAACCAGTAGCTAACTATTTTATAGCTTTTTTTACATGCTGTTCTCTAACCACATCAACAGGAACCAACATGTGGATGGATCCCTGCTATAAACACACAGTTTTTTAGAGTTGGTCTGCGCAATACAGTTCCCCATTTTTCCCCCATGGAGAACCAAGCACGGGAGAGAGAGTATTAAAATGGCTGAACAAAGTATCCACTGTAATATTGCGCTTCACCAAATATTATGAGGAGAGTTCTAAATTTGACTTCAGAATGAGGCCTTAGTGTAAGCTTTAGTGCAAGCTGTTTCCCCTCCTCAAAAGTAAATGGAGGTACATTCCAGGTCAGTCTGCCACACTCTCACTGTGTGCCCAGCGATTGGTGAATAAATAGTTCAACCATGGTCTCCCTGGCAGACTCACCCCAGGCACTGCAGATAACCTGCCCCTGTGCTTGGGAGTGGCAACAGCTGCTGACATTCATATCACACTTTCTCTCTCTCACTCTTCTTTCTTTCTTTCTTTCTTTCTTTCTTTCTTTCTTTCTTTCTTTCTCTCTTCCTCTCTTTCTCTCTTTCACTCTCTGGCCCCTTAGGCAGCATCTTGTCCGCACACTGCTTTGGAATTTTTCTAACAAGACGTAGCATGGTTTTTCAGTCAAACCTGTTCCCCATATGAGCTTGAAAGAGTGTCCTTTTTTTCTTATTGCTCATCGTGAAGAAGGCTAATAGGATTATAAATGGCAACTTGTGTTACTTGTAAGTGCGGGGTGCTTTCAACAGCGTTTAAAAAAACAAAAAAAAAAACTCCTGAGAACAACTGCTGCACTTCTGCTCCTGAGCAAAGGAAGGAAAAAGCCAACCATTTTTTAAAGGTCTTATCTCCTTTCAAGTAAATGGAAGAAACGTACTTATCCTGCTTAACAACAAGAGATCACAGATTCTGCACCTAAGGCATCTTCCACAGTTGCACATACAAGACGAGCATCACTAAGTGGCTCTTTTGCGGACTTGTGTACATCTATTAAATCTTTATGTGGTGTGCTTTATCACCATGATTTAGTCATTACCTTTTCTTATTGGGTTGCCATTATTTGCATAATTAGTTTCACAGGGGCCTGTTTTGTTTTTGTTTTTTGTGCCTTGTGCCACTTACTGTCTTAATATTTACAGTGGCCATATTTTCATCAGAAAATGATGACCTACAATCTACAGTTCCCATTAGAGGAGCATATTTGGTGTGTTATTTGTAGTGCATTGACCACTGTTATCAGATTTCACTGTTTTTCAGTGAAAGCTTCTCTACGGGACCCTTATTGGCAGTTGTTATGCCAAATTTAGTGTTTATTTCACCATGTCTAACTCTAGGCCTGCCCACTCACATTAAAAAATGGAGTTGAATGTACCTCACGTGTGGTTATTTTCGAGTGGGAAGTGAATTTGGAAATGCACATCCACCAAATCTTGGTTATCATTTTTACCATCAAAATGGACAAAACATTGTGAACTGAATTTGACCTCACTCAAATAAGTAATGGCTTTTCATACTGTAAAGTTATTGACTAAAGTAAATTTACATGTGATGTCATCTGTGGAAGACTACCAGTTGGTGTTTTGGTGGCTTAAGTGGGTCTTCAGTGTCTTTGTTCATCCAGCTGCTGAACTGTGGAATGCAAATGTGCTTCCCCTCAGAATGCCCTGTAGAGGGTTAAGGTTTCCTGAGAAGTGAGTTGCTGGAGGAAGTCGGCCACTGTAAACCAAGCTTTCCACCAGGACCAGATATTTCCCAGTATCTCTTACCTGTCAGTGTTGCTATTCTTGAAATTGGAGAGTTGCCAGTGGCTTTGAGTGCTGTGTGTACATTTGTTCAGCTTCAAACGTGTCCTTGTTTAGTCTCAGAAATGCATTCTGTTGTGGTCAGTTGTGTGTATTTGACGTGTATTTGATGGTTATTTTAGCAACGATTTTCTTTGAAAATCTTTCCTTTGTTCTAGTGCATCTTGTCAGCTCAGTGAAGAAAGTGTTTGTCATTTCAGCTGCGTCTTTGCAGCTTCTCTCAAGAATTGTAATGTCTTGGCATTTGCATAAATCTTATATTTCACTTCTAAAGTATTGCATATTACCCTTTTGTGGCCTTGAGAATATAAAGATGAAATATAAAAAAAAAAAAAAAAAAAAGTGTGCTAAGCAGGCAGTTTTGGCCTATAACTTGACATTGTAATAAACATGGATATTGTTGGCACCTGTTGTAATACCTATGGCTTTAAGTTATTTGAATAAGGAAAAAAAAACATACAGTCTAGACAGACTGTAATCATTTTTACTGACAGTTTTACTTGGATTTCCCATAATACATTGTGCTTTATGAAATTGTCCCCATAGTTTGTTTGAGTTCTTGATGTGTTGGCTTCTGACAGCATAGAACACAGTAGAGGTTTAGAATCCCACAAACCATAATTGCCCTTAGACTCCAGAGTCTTGGAAGTAACTGTCTGGTGTTCTCATAGATGGTAATCTCACAAGACGTAAAAGTGTTGTATTCCTGTCAGTCTACTAAGCATGGATGTTGTGGGTTTAAGATGGCCTTTTTGTGTGGAAGTGAATAAGTGGCCTTTCTTGGGTTTAGAAACCGTTCAACAGACTGTAAATGCAACATGTCTTAAGTGTACCACACAGCATTCAAATTCACTGGTTCTACATTAATTAAACCAGGTACTTGGACTCAGTCTGTCACCATTGCTTTCAGTCTTTAACATACATTTCTTCCCCACAGCTACACCCCTTTTCTTGTGATAACATCACTGAAGAAATGTGCATTTGGTCTCTATCCTCTGCAGTGCTTTTGTTTTCATTTTTAGAAACTAGAAATCACTGTAATTGTTTTGTGACTCATGTGTTTTCAAAGGTCTTAGTAGTTATGATGCTGCAGGTTTAAGTCAGGATTGAAGCATGTTGTAAGTACTGTTCCTCGTCACTCTGTTGTTTTCCCTCAACAGCTGTTGTAGAGTAGCAGTAGGTTTATTCTGCGCCAGCGTGAACTGAAGGTCAAGGGTAAGAGAAGTCATTTAAGGAGACTCAGACCAGGCACAGGATTAACAGGTAGAGGGGCTCATGGGTTTTCCCTCCTTTTTTGTTTTTATATAAACATAAATAAATGCTGTAAACCCTATAATATAATTGTAATATATAATGTATATTATATACAACACTATAACACTAAATATAACACTATAATATAATACAGAATACAAATATAATACAAAATATACAAATATAATACAAAATATAATTCAAGAATACAAAACACCTTTATTATTTTTGTAACACACTAAAACTCATTGTTAAATAGTGACCTCTATAATGTATACAAGTTCATCAGTCCTCATGCCAGTAGACATTCATGTCCGCTGTCTTTCTGTTTATGCTCAAAGACATTAGAAGTGGAGAGTAACTCTGAATAATGGGGTAATGGGGAAAAAAACAGGCAACCATTTTGTTGAGAATTCTCCAGGTTCTGCAGATTTCATTTTAGACCACTGTTTTTCAATATAAGCGTTTTAAATATGCAGACAGACAGTTTCATTCAATTTTGATGTATACTTCAAATACATCTATTGTAGAACTTCAAGTTGATGATCTCTTATCTAGTTCTTAATCATGTCCAAACTTTGTGTGAAGCCACACTATCATTGCTGAACAGCGTTAATGACTTAATAATCACTATTCTTGTTTATTTGTTTTATTATTTAAATAACTATAAATGTAAAGCCAGTAGGCATTCTTATGCATTCTAGTTGTCCTACAAAGATTGCAATGAAAAGATTTAAAGCATTTTAGCTACAAAAAAAGCCCTGTGCATGGTTCCTAAATTCCATTTAATAAGAAAAATGATTAGGAAAACTAGAAACTGTTGTAATTGTTTTATAAAATAATATATAACACTCCCCAATAATATATAAAATATAAGCCTTCCCAAATTCTAATTCTAAAAAGCCAGACATTGGGCTACTTGCTGAATACCAATAATACAATTTTTCCCCACTTAATTAGATCCTTTGTAGCATATTGACCACAAGCATTGGTGCTTTGTGGATCCCACAAAAAATGTCAAAAGGCCACATTGACCCTTTGATTACGGAAGATATCAAAGAAGATTACTCAAGTCAATGTATATTTAGACACTTAGTCTTTGCGTCTGCAGTCTGTCTTCTTGAAGTTGTTATACAGATGCAGGATGCTTCCAAATGGTGCAGGAACAAGACAAAATGGATAATACTATTTCTTCCTTGACATTAGTCTCATTAGAAAAAATCTAAATATTGTAAGATTAGTTGCACTGTACACTGCCTGCTTTGGCATAGGCTATCTAAACCTTACTGAATGAACAATGGGACCCAATTTCGTTGAGGCTTGAAATGGCAAGATGAGCTGATGTATCATTTTCTCTGTGGAGAACTTGGCACAGTGTCCTTCTCATTCATGAAGAGATTGTTGAAATTCCCCTGTGATGGAACTGCCCGTGCCAGTGCCTTTGATTAGTGGGGAGAAAGACTGCACGTTTTCTAAGGCGGCATTCCACAAGAAGCATTTCTCTCCTGAAAAGGTTTTGACTGGTGTCTTCTCCATGCCTTTCTTGGTGCTGTCCGATTTTCCTCAGCACTTCAGTTGATGCGGAATGAAACCTTTTTTTCAGAACCATAAGCATGAACTGGTCATATATTACAGTGATGGGAAAACAGGAAAAAAAACAAAACAGTAGAGTATCGCATGAAAATATCAAAAAATCTACAGCTCTTATTTGGAAATAAATTATCAAAAAAGTTGACTTTAGTATGACTTTAGTAGACTTTAGATACACTAGATACATGTTCTTAACAAGAATTTCAATAAACCACAAAACTGGATATTGGCATTTTCATGTCTTAGGTCTTGACATATAGATATATTCTTTTGGCTATCTCTGTTACAGTATTATACAAACTTCCATGCAGTTTCCTTTCAGAACCTCTGTAGGCTCCTGAATAAGCCTTGCTGAAATATTTCTTCTAGCTGCCAAGATGACCACATGAACTTTAACCTTTTACTTCTGACAGCAGCCATGACAACTGTTGCCAGGTTTATCCTTCCCCATTCAAGTTGCCAGAAGACATTTAAGAACATGTTCGTTCACTCTACAACCTTCATCATGGGCCTGCAACCATGAAACTGGTCTACTTCTCTGGTTCTTCCCTGCTTCCCTCTCAAGACAAACTTTCCCATCAGGATCTATTTTACTATTATTTTTTCTTAAATTCAGATGAATACCCTAAAGATGTGAGCAACGTGGCCTACATTTTTAATTCGTATAATTGCATATTGCTGCTCAAGATTGGCCCCCAAAAACAGTTGTGATAGTTTTGATCTTTATTCTTTGGACACTCCCTTTTCCTCGTGAAATCAAGATAAGAAGAAGAAGCATGGATTTTTGAGCCTCAACACAAAATGCACATTTTGTGCATTATTTTGTGGCTTTGCCTTGTTCAGCCTTTGTTAAGATGGAATATTCCTTCTTTCTTATTAAGACTAGATGGTATAAAAAGGCCTTCCTGTCTTTTGTCTTCACTTTACATTGATGTAAATTCCTTGGGGCCAGTCCAGAGCGAAGATTTAGAAAATCTGTAGATTGCTCGAGATGGCTAGATAGAACACGTTCATTGTCTGCACTACATTAAATCCATTATAAGTCCAGTCTCAGGCTGCATATTCTGTTAATCGACTCATCGACTTGAGCGACGTGATCCAGCACTTGTAGGCGCATTTTTATTTATTTATTTATACGTTACCACATTTGACTTGTCAGAGGACCTATGAGAACAATATCCAGTTTTGATAATCGTACAAGCATTTAAAAAATATAAACCTTACTCAGATTAATCTAATACAATAGGCTATAGGCTATATCTAAACTATGTGAAACATTAAACTACTTTGAGGTTGTATAAAAAAAAAAAATAGTTGTAGTTTTCCTCTTCTTTATGTTCGTTCGTTAGTTTTTTTTGTTTATTTACACATTCAGCTTCCCATGAGCCCTAGTTGGAACGGGGGTTTGTTGCTGGGTATCAGGCTCAGGATCATAGAGGTTAGAATAGAATCCAGGTGAGGTGAGCTCAGGTCTTGACTTAGATGCACTTTATGTCCCTTAATCCATATTTAACCACTGTCTGTTGCTGCATAGAAGTTTGACTTGTTTTTTTTATTATTATTATTATTATGATCAAATGTCACTTGCAGTATTAACCTTTTATGACATGATAATTACGATCTGTTCTTTTGAATTAATCACCTGTCACCATTGCCCTTAAGAAAAGTGACATGAAGACCAAACACTCTGCAGATATACATCTGTGTATATACACACATATTATATTTATATATATTTAAATCTCTATGTTAAATGTTAACAAATAAACTTAAGTGGAACAAAAAAGAAGAAATCTACTCGTCTACCATGTTTTGCAGCCATTGAATTCGAAATGACTTGATTTTTTCAAGTAATCCCAGAAAAGGGGGAGAGCAATCCAAATAGAATCTGCTGACTCTGCCACAAGTTCCCTTCTTGGAAAACCGCACAGTTGTGGCATTAGGAGTGTGTCTCTGTATCGCTTCCTACAGTTTCTACACACTGGCAATCTGTTGAGGTATTTCTTGCGGTGATTGGTTTTACTGATAGGAAATGATGCTTTTGTAGAAAAGTTTTTCTTTTTTTTATATAAAGTTTGATTTCCTTAGTCATGTTTAATAGATATGCATGCTTTTACTTAACTATGCCCATAAAAAAAATCTAAAACTTTTTATTTTTGTTTGGTATTTGTTTTATTGAACTTATTTGTTTCATTTTTACACTAATCGTAGGACCCCTAGGTTGTGTAGGTCAGGTCTAATTACTGTTATTTAAGTGTCAGAAGTTGTAAGCATGGTTTTGAGCAGTGTTGAAGTGGATGCACTAGGAAGGGAGGATACAGCAGCAGGAATTTAGTTTTTATGTGTGCTGAGGGAAGCAAAGGCACCAACAAATCAGCTTTGTAGCAAGTGGAAGAAAAAAATAGCGCTTCCTGACAAAACCTCTATTTTGTATTAATGATTTTCATACCATTTATTTCAAAGTGACCATACAGCAGACAGCTGTGCCATCTGTCTGTTGTAATGAAGGCAGTCTTTGCTGTGTGCAGATATTACAAATATGTAAAAAAAAAAAAATCTTGACTCTACATTAGGGGAAAAAAGGAACCTAATGTAAAATTATAACAGTAGTAGCCACAGTGTTATGAACTCTCCTCTCTCTTCTTTGTTTGTTGTGGTGACCTGTGTTGGCCTCTCCAGCTCATTAAGAAATCTGCAAATTCACAAATGTAAAACGACTACTGTCAGATTTGGGCTCTATAATAGACGGACTGGGGCTTCAAGGGCAACATTGCAAATAAAGGACAGGGAGGAGATGAGTTGGGGGTAGAACAGAGGGATATAGATTGGGGAGAGGGGGGGTAATTTGGTAGGGAAGTTCACTGGAGGGGATGGCATTGGTCAACAAAATACACTTTTGTCTGCCCCCTGTCTTCCGTGTCATGCGATTTTGACTCCAACTGTGCCCATCTTAGTGGAATAATGAGGTACAGTATGTGATTTCCTTTTGGGGGTGGGGGTAGGGTTAGGAAGAAGGCCCCTGCTGAATGTTTCATCATATTATAAGGTCAGTGTGTATAGTGAGGTTAATAACCAATTAAAGTGCATCCTATGTCTCCAGCTCAATATAGATGGCAGACATCAAAAAATATTCTTAACCTTGCGTCTAATATGTGGTTGTTCAGTGTAGTGCCATATTTTAAATAAGATCAAATTTGTTGTCCTTGCAGTTTAAATCAGGATGTTTCACAGGTCCACTCTTGAAATGTGAACATAAACAAGATTGACAAATGTTTCAGCATTTGGGATTTTTACATTAATGGTAAATTCATGAATATAATTATGAAAGTCTTACTTATCGCGATTAGGTTTATATAAATTTATCCAGTTCATTTCATAGTTGAGTACTTTGACTTCCATAAAATCAACCTACGTATTCAGCAATAAAATATTCTATACTCAATATTGTTGCCATCATTCCAATGCACTTCCTCATATAAGAAGACTGCGCAGTAGCACAAGTATTTATAGTCTGAGTACACTGCCAGACTGCTTATGAAACTTGTGTCCAAATATGCTTATGTCAGTTTTACAGTTTACTGTATATTTACACAATATATTTGTGCACTGGAAGTGAAACTAAGATAAGTAAAGTGAAGTCAGTTTCATTGGAGATGCTACAGGTTTTTTCCCACAAAGAAATGGCCTGAAATGGAATATCAAAGTGAAACTGATACCTCTTTTGCTCTGTACATCGCAAACAAGATGAGACTGAGGTCTCAGTTGCAGTACACAAGGTACGACACACACAAGGGGGGGGGGGGTGGGTGTCTTGAGAAATTCTCTCTTGCTCTTTGGTGCCACTATTGCCTTGAGAAAAGTGAATAAAATGTGCACAAAGCATAGACCTCCTCAGACGGTGAGATGTAGAAGCCACATGCAAGCACTGACTGATTACACTGAGGAGAGGAAAAGTAGGCTGAGGGGAAAATCTTTACAGTTGTTGCTCTTTGGGCTAGTTTTGTGAACTAAATATGGTCTCCACACAGTCCTTTGTACTTTCAGAGTAAAGAATTAATTGAGCTTGGTGGAAAGTCTGTTAGGGTGATTGTCCAGTCATTTAGAAATACTCAGAATTGCCTGAAATGCTCAGTGATATGTTGTGTTAATGATGGTCCTCATTTATATGGAGTATATCAAATGGCAGTAAATTTCACCTGATTTACCTACATAGTTATACAATCCCAAAGGCACATTTTGAGTACAGGTGAAGGAAGTGTTATCTGCTGGCTGCTAATATTAAAGCCAATGTGAAGAACGATGTATAGATACACAGACTATATAGACTACAGTGGAAAAAGCTGTTAATGTGATCATGGGAGACCTCCAGTCGATCACAAGGGCTCTTGCACCACACGGTTGCCACTTGTGTTACTAAAGCTGGTTAACTGATCTTCATAGTTTTCCCAGCCATGAAAACTGTTTGGCGTCAGAGTTGAGAAGCATGTAGTGAGAACTTCATGCATGCCATATATGAGATGCTTTTGGGATGATAAAACAAACCAAAGTTGTAGAATGCAAGGTCAAGACATTCCTATTGATTCTGTGTATATTTCTGTGTTTTTCTTGACTTGTGGTTTGTATTGCCATACCTTTTGGCATTCTGCAATTTTTGCAATGGCTACCACCTTGACTTTGATATTAATGTAATGTTATGGGAAGGTCACACCACAGTTATGTTATATCACAGTTATAAGAGTATGTTCACAGTCAAGAGGTGTGGTAAACATATGAGAAAATATAATTAGTGCAGAAAATATAGGGCTTATAATGCCACTGACAAGAATGGAAAGCTAGGCTGTACATGATTGTTCCCATGTCCCCGTTGTAATAGGGCGTGATATGTGCTGGTAGATGTTCCATGAGTATGTTGTACTATTTCTGGATAATGGTTTCTGTATTGATTAGTGGTAGCTTGCGTTTATGGCTGGGCCATGGTTCCTCTGCAGTGTGTTCTGTGTTTGTTTCTTGAATGGTGTTATGCTTTGAGCACACAATATTTTGAGAGATACTCTGGAAGAAGGCACTGGCACCAAAGACCATATTCAGATGCAGAGACCTGCCTGATTGCTGTCATACTTGGCACGTTTTTTTTTGGGGGGGGGGGGGTCGGCATGAATTACTTGGAAGCGTTATTTTTTATTCCCCTTAGATTTGAAGAGCCTTTGAGGGAGGATGGGGGAGGAGGGTATTTGAATGTTTGGTTTTGTTTATTGTTTCAACAGGGATTCATGAGAGAAATTTTTATTTAAATGATTCTTTTGTTTGTTTTTTTTAAAGTGCATCTTATCTGTTGTGTTCATTTTGGTTGAATGGTCTGAGTACTGTGATTTAGACAGACCCAAGTTTTGAAATTCAACAGTGCAACAGGAATGAATGAATGAATGAACAGTCACAAAATCAGAAACTAAGAATCAAGTGAATGTCCTCAGGAGTTTGTGCTTAAATGGGTTTATGGACTCATTTTATATAGGCGTGTATAAATAGGCATTGATAAATACAGAATTAATCTCCACTTGCAGAGACCTCAGCGGTGAAATGCAATTCCATGACACGTGTTTTCCATAGTCTTTTTCATTTGTACTATACCATACTTCCTAGTCACGTGCAGTGGAATGTGAGGAATAGAAAGGCACCCCAGTGTCCACACAAGGGGGAAGTGTGTCCGCCTGGCATGGTCAAGCGAAAAAAGGGCTTGAGTTTTCAGACACGTGGACTCTGTGACAAAGACCAGTTTGTTTCTGCTATGATAATTGTTTGCCACAGAAACAGAATCTGATGATGCTGAAGAGTTCTAGAACAACAAGTACAGAATGCTCCTTCAGCCATATTCTGGGAATTTTTGGCACTCCGCCAATAAAGCTTCCAGGCGGTCCATTTGTTTAAATATTGTTAAAAAAGGACAGAGGCTGGATGTACTCCAGCACTTTTTGAACTTCACCACTTCCCTTAGAAGGAAGCAGTGTATAAATATGAATCTCGTTTTGGGAACAAGAATTTGTCTAAATGTAAACCATTTAAGTAATATACTGAACTTCCTCCAGATTAATGGAAAATTCAGCCGTTCTGCCCACAATGCAACCATTGGTATTAGCTGATGAGAAATTTTGATTTGAAACCTCACCACTTCAAATGCTCAAGTTGCTTATACCAGTTCAAACTAAATCAGCTGATACGTTAGTGTAAACTGGTTAAGGCTTTCTCTTATTATAGATAAAGCTTGAGTCCGTAAACCTAATGATGCACAGCCCAGGGTGACATTCATGCCTTTCCAACCAACATAAATGTAAGTTTCTGGTCATTGCAATGAATTTGCAGCGAATGTTGCCTCTCAGGAGTTCATGGGTAAGTTCCAAACTTATTGTGCCTAAACCTTGTGTTGTCTGTTCATTCATGCATTACCTGCACACCATCAATTATCGCTGTTGTAGAATATGACAAAAAAGCATTGCTGTTATTGCACTTTGCCTGCTTTGGATGTTTCACTGTAAGTGAATTATTGTGGTTTAAGAGACTTTTACCTCATTTTCTCATGTTGCTGTTACTGCTTATTCTCTAACTTGGATTTTGAAATGAAGCTTTACAGCCATTCCAACTAAAGCTGATTTATTACAAAACTGAAATGAAAGAAGCGTCAGCATCGTTCTCTCGGAGGTGAGAAGAGCCAAGTCCTTCAAAGCAAAAGAGTGATCTTTTCCTTCTATCTGTGCCTGCTGTTGGTGTCCCTTTGAGGCGGATCACATTTCTCTGCTTCTATTCAGCAGTTTCTCCTGCCAACAGAACATCTTCCAAAAACCACAAGACCATGAGTTTGGTGTGAGCCTTCTGCTCTGTCAGTTGGATCCTTTGCCCATTTTTCTTTTAACCTTTCTTCATTCGGTTACATCATAGACATGAAGGCATGTTTGTTTTTTTGTTTGTTTTGTTTTCTTTTACCCATTCAGAGAAGCTATGCTCCCTGTTCTCTTGCCCAGAAATGCACTTCATAGTGTTCCCTTTTTGGCTGTTATTGAAGCGTCTTGACAGTGCTGAAAGGATTTTTCTTACTCCATTTCAGGGAGGAAGAAGGGCAGTTGCTTTCAGCTAGTTTGGCTTGTTACGGATTCATCTTGACAACTTGTCTCTTTGAACTTCGTTTTCATTTTCAAGAGGAACCATACAGTGATGCCAATCTCTTAGATACATATTGGGAAATATCCTGTCATGCCCTGCAGAGACCACCTTTTCTGCGCTTTGAGATGAGATATGTATATCGTTTTTTTTTTTCTTTTTCCTCAGAGACCTGCTTCTGATTTGCTTATGTTCTTCATTATTCTGCTCTCCATGATGAGCTTATCTTGTTCCTTGAAATATGCCACTTTCTTTATACTACCATCAAGTAGCTTGATTTCAGGATGGAGTGCAGTTGCTTATTAGTTAGTTTGGCCTGTTTTGGTTTCATCTTGACAAGTGGCCTCTTTGAACTTGAACTTGATACTGATTGATACCGTTGTTGATTCAGGCGGAATTAAAGTGCTAACAGCTTTTTTGTCATGGTCTACAACAACTATATCTCACAATTTCAGTTTTATGCAAAATGTGAGATTTTAGATAAATTTGAGCCCTTGAAAATTAATTTCTATTAATTTTTATTTTTATGGATCCCGAGTGGATCAACCTTCATATTCAGAATGAAGATGGACATCCAATCAGTTTGAAGTTGAGGCAGACAGGGTTTTGAGTGTGTCTCTTTGTGTGTGTATGTATGTATGTGTGTGTGTGTGTGTGTGTGTGTGTGTGTGTGCGTGCGTGCGCTTGTGCTTGTGTTTGTTTGTTTATTTGTATGTATGTTTGTGTGTATATGTTCATGTATATACGTGTGTTAGTGAGAGTGAGTGAGTGAGTGTGTGTGTGTTGTGAGTCCACATTTGCTGAGGAGTAAGGCGCACTAACAGGCAGCTCTCTTGCCGTGCAGTTTGAGGAACGCCAGTGGGCTGACTGCTGCCGACCTGGCCCATGCCCAGGGCTTTCAGGAGTGTGCACAGCTGCTGGCCAATGCACAGAACCAGCAGCTCAACTGCATGACCATCACCAATGGCTCCACCACCACTAACGGCTCCATCGCCAATGGGGACCAGGCCATCAACCAGCTGCGCAGCTTCAAGGGGGCACCTAGCAGAAAGAGGTCCCTGGAGAGCATGGAGCCGGATCACATCAAGAAGGCCAGAACTGACGGTAAGTCTTTGAGTTTGTGGGCAGTAGTTATGCCTCTTAGAGTTGAACTTTTGATTATTTACTCTCACAATTAGTTGTCCACACAAGTAATGGCATGACTATAGATTCATGCTCTTGGAGATTTTTGTTCCATCCTTCGTTATGTTGCTATGTCATTTGTTCATTAAGATACGACACTGTTCTTCTATTTATGTAATATAATTTTTTATTCATGAAGAATCATGATATTGAACAAAATGAAGCTAAGTGCATTTGGGTGCCTGAGGAGTTTTTGTAGATGCAAGTTCATTAGTTATCGATTTTATAATTGCTCAGTATTTTGAGACTGAGAAAATATGACGGAACTGAAACGAAACTTTTGCGTTGATACATCCTCTGGCACAATGCCAGTCCGTAATATTCCTATATTATAATGGATGGAGAGATTCACTTGAACCCGATTCTAGAATACAGCCAGAAGATATTGCTAATTCATTTTACTGAAGTGACACACCATCCCTGACCATGAAATTAATCATTTATAGCATGGAAAAATGTACAGGACCAGCCTGTCCCTTTCATTCCATACATCTAAAGTTTTATCGTTGCCCACTCAGTGTGGTGCCAAGACCTGATCATATTTTCAAAGTTCGGAGGAAAAAAATTTGCCATTGGGCTGAGTCAGGATACGGCATTCATCACTGTAAGAATGATCCACTTACACCAGCAGTGGCCCATTTCGTATGGCTATATTTAACACTGCAGAATTTCAGATGTGTTGCTTTCTGTAACAACTGAACTGTGTGGAAATTGTAGCATTTGTCTGGCAGTAATGTAGTCATGAAGATAATATCTCAAAAATGGTTTTGGATTTGTGTTACGGTAGCTCAGTTGCACACAGAGTGCTACCCTAGTGTCAAGTTAAAGGAAAATTTGGGAGCATTTCACCCCAGCATAGACCAAATAACGAACCAGCAGCTAACACTAGCTAAAGAGGGCACAGAAACTTGCCTTCAGTCTTGTTTCTCTCGCCAGTTCAGTTTGTCAGGATGGACTACAAACCTATTGGCTATAGTGATCTGTTTTATTTCTGAAAATCATCCTTGACATATACAGTCTGGTTATAATATTAATGTAAAATCTTTTTTTAATCATTGACTTATTAAGTGCTCATAAGTCTTAAAAGGCTAATATATATATATAAACTTCTGCAGACACTTCCTTATCCTTATCCGTATCCTTATGATAATAAACTGCTCTTACCCTACACATACCATCCCCAGCTCTCCAGTTCCCCATGAAGGCCCTGAACGGTTATGCCCAAGAGGACTTGATGGAGGCCATGCACATGGAGTCTTGCTTGGTGCCACCAACCACAGGTGGGAATGGATCCTTCCCCTTTGGGTCCAATGGCTGTGCCGTGTCGCAGGAGGCTGACATGAGCCTTGAGCCCGAGCCAGAGGCTGTGCCGATGGACGGGTCGTCTGCTGCTCCCAAGGAGCTGGAGATCATCACAGTGGCATCTATGCACATCCCGTGCCGCGTCACCAACTCTTATGCCTACCTGTAGTGGCCTTACTGTATGGCAGGCTGGCTTCCCTCTCACTGGCAAACCATTTTCAGATTTGAGTGTGTTCATAAATCAAACAGAAAGTGAGGTCAGTGTGACCTTTGTTGTTGTGTGGGTGGCCTACATGTACATATAGTGTCTGACCCTGGTGGGCTCTTGTCCTGCCAACTTCACCCTACTTGTGTACAACTCTGCCTGTGTGTGGTAGCGCTAGCATTTTGTTATGGTAGTCAAACTTTTGTCTTAATGAAACTGAATTCGCATCTTCCAGTCAACACCCAGGCATGCTTGTACATAATTGGAAAAAAAATGGCCAAACCTTTTGTAAGCTCCACCTTTTTGCATTGCCGTCCAGAGGATATAATTTGAATTGTCATCCCCATCACCTGTCATCACAACATGATTTATGTTGTACCGATATTGTTCTTGTGTGAAATGTAAGATTCCATTTCATGAGATACATTCCTCTGCATTTGTCAGTCATAGAGGTTATTTGAAACTTTGCTGCATTGCCAGTGTTCATTATAGGCTGTCTAGCCCTGACTTAGTTGCACAAGCAATCGTCCTTGTGTGGATCAAGCCCACTGTAGGCATGTACTGTATGAAGAGCTGATGCTGTAAGTCTGACTCCACCCCTAAGTCTTTGAGCCCTAAGGGGTTTTTGGCGATGGTGTGGTGATGTCTTTCGTCTGCATTGTGTCATTTCCCTGAAAAGAGAGGGCCTTAACCTTTTGAGAAAATACTCACCCCAGAATTGTGTAAAAAAAAAAAAAATTACATAATAATAATAATGATAATTGGCTTACTTATCCCTTTGGCAGTGTTGGGTGTTTTGCAGTGCAAAATCCCAACTTTACATGTTTGTTTGTTTTTTTTTAACTTTTTTGTTTTCTTATAATTAATTTTGTATTCTCGTTATGCCAAAGCATATCTACATGAATGTATGACATACATTTACCTTCGCTGTGCAGCTTTGTGTGTGTATGTGTGTGTGTGTGTGTGTGTGTGTGTGTGTGTGTGTGTGTGTGTGTGTGTGCTTGTAGGACATGGTAAGATGCTGTTTAACTCTGTATCTCTATCCTTTTTCATTAGAGTCTGAGTGGGACTGTTAGGATAGTTTTCTCTATATCTTTGAGTCATATGATAAACAAAATGGTTTAAAAAAAAAAAAAAACTTTTTTGATCTCTAATGTATGGGGTCCTTTGGGATGATGGAAGTGTTTTATTTTTTGCGTCAGATACTCAGCCTGTTTTAGATGTTTAAGTGCTGTTGTTGGAAAATAAGTCTCTTTTGGAAGTTTATGTTTATTTTAAGTGTTATGGCAACTCAGACAGTGGTGTAGTGAAACTGACACTTTAGAAAATGCCTTTTCCTATGTAACAGTACCTTAAAGGGAAGTAAACAGTTGTTGGACATAAAGGCAAACCAATAAGAGGACACTTCCTTTCAGCCTAAACTTCCTGGTCCAATGAATTTATAGTGGACTTTTGTGGAGATTGCTGAAGTAACATCAAGAAAGGATTATCCATACAAATGATATGACTGCATCTTTGTGATGTAGAGTGTAGTGTGGGTGATAAACTTTCAAACAGTTGAACATATTTGTATATATACATTTTTTTTTTGTTCTTGAAGTCATTAAATGTTCAGTCCTGAAATACCATAACGCCTTCTTTGGTTTTAACTATTGTTGTTTGAATGCTCGTGTGTGGATTAAGTAGAGATTTTATGGTGTTTAGTAATTCAGCTATCACTTTTAAACTCATGAATAGTAATCATCTTGTTACCCTTTTCAGAACAAACCATAGTAAACGGGCCCTTCACTAGCTGGCTTTTGCTTGTGTGTTTGGCGCCCTCTGCTGGACCCCAACTACATAGTAAAGAAATTGATTTCAAAGACCTACATGAAAACAATTAATTTGCACATTTAATTTTAGTGTTTATTACTGTAGAGAAGGATCTTGTGCTAGACTCATACTACAGCAACACTCCAGACTTGGTGTTAGCTCAGGTGAAATTGATTAGATTGTTTGGGTCATGGCCACCATGTCTGTCTGCCCCGTTGTGACGTACGGTGAAAAGGGCTGATGACCAGGCGTTTATAAGTAGGGCAGTATGCCGAATGTCCCGTTTGTGTGTCAAGGAACCAGTTTAGTAGCTCAAATCGGGACATGACCTACTGCAAGACAATTGTTCAAAGGTCTCTGCCTTATGTAATTCTTTATTGACTCTGGTTTTGCAATCTAGATTTTTGTAAGAGCGGGGGCACCAAATCTAGTAAGCCTGGCCAAATGCATTTAACTGACGGATTGAAAAGGGTGACCCACATTGCTGAATATCTCTTGAATTCCCTCCTCTACTTTAGGTAAAGGTGGCTATATATTACTTTGTATACAAATCTCTGTGAACGAGCAGAGGAATCTGTCCTATCATTCTTCAGTTACTCCTACCATGAAATGTACACCTGCCTTTTTGATTGGCCTCACTGTTTAGCCAGTTTCAGAAAGATGCATAGCCTGTATATGTATTGTTGCCCATTTGTCGTTCAGGATGTGACTGAGGTCTCCTTTTCAACTTCAGGTGATTTCCATGGCTCAAGTCTGCAGGCTGTTCCTCAACCCCTCAGTGCGCCAGCCAATGGGCATGGTTTTCCCGGTAACTGTGTTGACCCCATGGCTGACAACAAACATGGAGGCCATTTAGCGAACATGGGTGGTGATGTCAGCAATGGGCTGCGTTTTGAGGACATGGCAGAAAATGCTGGGGATGTCAGCAGTGAGATGGACCACCATACCTCTGTGAAGGCTGAAGAACACTATGATCACATGCTCTACAGTACCATGCTTCTTTACCATGGATGTTAAATGTGTCATTGGCCCTTAGGGATTATCCACTTATCAGCCTGTCCAGAATCAGTTGCCTTAAGCTTAAAGTCTGTGCAACTGTGCCTCCTAAGAGGAGTCTGTAGTTTAATTATGTTGAAGTGTTTTCATCTTGTATGACAACTGAAAGGGAAGCAACTTGGCCTTTTTGTGTATGCTAAGAGCTATAAATGTTACAGTAAAAATAGGGTTGCCATTATGGCATAATACATTGATGTGCATTTTTCTTTCATTATTTTTTGTGTTATTCATTGGATCAGATCTGACCTTTTGTTTACCATGAAATATACCTTGTGTATGCCTTGTAGTGCGTCTTATGTTGAACTTAAACTGCATCTTGTTTTTGTGAAAGTATCACACAGCTTGTGCTTGATAGCATTATTTTGTTCTTCCATTTTCTTTTTGTACAAAGGTTCTTTTACAAAAATGGTATTAAAAAACAATGCTAACACAAAATAGCGTTAAGCTGTGTTTTATCAGTCTGAGGCAAAAAGGCCCAAAGATTCACAACAGGCTTGTGTGAGTCTTTCGTTTGGTGGGTATCAGAGGAGTCACTATCAGCATAGATGTACGTTATATCCAAAACCCACATTAAAAAAAAAAAAAAAAAAAACTATGAGCACACTATTCAACTCCAGTTGAATGATACGAGTGAAAAGTTGAAAGGAAATTAATCCCCCAAACAATATGCAATTAGCCAGGCTTGGATAAAACACAAAATAAATGGCAATGAAAGACCATTTCAGTTGCACCTGCACGAGCAACAAAGTTCAGTGCACCTGTTTTTTCCCGGATAACCGTGTTTCGTGCATCTTCAACTCAACCAGTTACACTTCAGAGAGCCGGGTGTGTATATAAGTATGAACCGAACGGGGGTAATTTCTGTCTCTTCAGTAGGCCACCATTCCCTGTACACAAAACTTAAAAATAACTCCAATAGCTCTACCTTAAGAGTCAAAGTTGTTTTGTCTTGTGAATATCACAAGTTTAGTTTTACCTAATATTAGTTTACAGGCATAGTTAGGAAATGCATTTTGGACATTAAAAAAATGGTTCAACCCCTTTACTGTTGCAGTAATGCTGTAGTATTAGAGACAGCTGCAGTTATTTTTAGGTAAACAGCCCAGTGTTGAAGTTCTTCATGCAAATCATATTATGTACATATGCATAAGCACACAGACCTCACAACCAATTCAATACTTCACGTGTACACGCACCCACTAGTCACCTGTCGAGTGTACTAATGATACCGACCTTCATCGCTTGGGGTACTTTGACCTCCCTCTACTCAGCGTACGTCATTCAGCCCACACCCACAATCAGGGAACACAAAACACTCGGAGGAGATTTATATGTTCAAATAGTGAATATATGGAACAGATTTCATTCTTATCACAATAATCTTATTATCATACATTTACGTAAGAAATTTACACTAACCATACAATGTATAACTTTACCTTTAATAGTTTAGTAATACAAACATTACAGCGTCAACCCCGTTCATTTGAAATGGTACAGTCCAAAAGCCCTCAAAGTACACAGAGAAAAAAACACCTACAGCAGTAACCCAGTAGATAGGTTTGCAGTTAAGGGGACGACGTCAAAGGGGAAGGGGATACTGTAGTAATTCTAGCTACCTATTGGCCAGTCATATTAGCTATCGTAATATTATTTTTAGTCTCTGTGAACAAGGGTCTCTTGGTAGTGAAATTTATTTGTGTACAGTGTACATATATATTTGCAAATGTCTACTCCAGCGAGAAGACGACTTATGCGAGATTTTAAACGGTGAGTTGTGGAATTTTCAGGGGACTCCGAGCTAGCTTGACGTCGATACGCTTAATGCTAATGTAGTTGCCAACCAAGATAGCTGGCCAGCTATGTAGCTTCTGTTCATCGGCCAGTTTGTTAGCTGCATTAAGGAGTAACTTAATGGAAAAATGTCAGCTGTTCGGGGCAGGTTTTAACATGGCAGGGAAATTAAGCTAATGTCTACCATTTCATATGGTGATGTTTAGCTATTTTAGTGGAGGGAGATCTGTTCTCTAGTCAACGTCACTAATTCTTCAGCTACCCATTTGCTTGTTTCATCTGCTCAATAAATCAACTAGCGGTTAGCTTCCATAGCTTCACGCTAGCTGGCGATTACATGGCGTTGTTGGGCGCTAGCTCGCTAAGCAGTAGGGAAGTTATCTGTCGATACTGATGTTATGTGTGTTAGCAGATAATGCCTGGGACCCTCGAGATGACTACATATTTAATTTTTATTGGATTAAGAATTGAACATGTGTATGTGTTTCGTAATCTATTGATCTAATGTTTAATCACGCTATTCTACCTTCTGAAGTTAGAAATGGTAAACCAACCAAACCGGCTATTGTTAGCTACGCTAGCTGACGTTTAGGGTTGGCTAAAGTGTTAGTCACAAAACGTTTGGCAGGTTCGCCATAGGGGATATTGGGAGTGTGGATGGATACCGCAAGATATTGAGCGAACTGACACGAGGAACTTAACGTTATTGTCTTTTTACTTGACATTGAACCTTAGGCTCCAAGAGGACCCCCCAGCAGGCGTCAGTGGAGCCCCATCCGAGAACAACATAATGGTGTGGAACGCAGTCATATTCGGGTAAGCAAACGCAGGGAAGGGCTTATGCGAGTATCTGCATAGCATGTCTGGGCAAATATAGCAAACAGTGTAAGGAACACTGCTGTCAGACGACCGTTACTTCTTGGAAGGCCAGAAGTTGGCCATTAATCTGAACTCTAAATTTTAAAAGATATTCGATTCCTAATTGGCATAGTGAAACTAGCAATGCTAGGTTGGTTCTGTGTCATGGTAGTCATGCCTGCAGACATGATCTACAGGGTTGTACGTGGAGGAATATGTGTGTCCTAAATAGAACAGTCTAAATGCCATACAAGTTGTCATCTTAACCATCTATCTTAGCTCTTCGTTCCTCGGCCTAATGTCCAGTGAATATTTACATCAACAAGTGTTTTTTGTCCTGTTTACAGCCCAGAGGGAACTCCGTTTGAAGATGGTAAGAGTATTTAAATGTTAAGCATCTTATGGAGTTTTTGAGTTTACCACTTGTTTTACAACTGGACTGTGACAGTGTTTGATTTTTTTATTTCACAGGCACATTTAAACTTACAGTGGAATTTACAGAAGAATATCCAAACAAACCTCCAACAGTGCGGTTTGTCTCAAAGATGTTTCATCCAAATGGTACATTCCTCTTTTGGCCGCTGCTAAATAGTCCCATGAGCATGACCGATAATGTTTAGGACGCATTAGTTTGAGGTTTCCCTTGGAAAATTTGATTTCAGTGTTGCACATTCTTGTGCAGTACAGATTTGTTTTGTGCGATAACATTCATTTACACACACAGTCAGGCACACTCACTTGTAATGTTGAAGTAAATTTTGACATATATAATATAATTGAGATAATCTCAATGCAAACATGACATTGGCTCAGGCTTATCACTTATTAATGTATAAATATTCTATTATTTATGTTTTATTTACCTTGGTTTTGTATTCTTTCTCCCAATAACTTTCAGTATATGCAGATGGCAGTATATGTTTAGACATCCTACAAAATCGCTGGAGCCCAACATATGATGTGTCTTCTATCCTCACCTCAATTCAGGTTGGTAAAGACATACATATACCAATAGTGCAGGGTGCTCCCAATCATAGACCTGTTGTTTGAGCTCATCGAGTGCCATAAGTAGGAAGCAAAACAGGATAATTTGGATGAATTGAATTTGAATGAAATGGCACCAAACTTTATTGCCATAATTTGATCACAGTTTTAAATAGTATTTTATAGTAATTTGTTTGTGTATTATATAGACTAATCTCTCTTGGCTGTTGTTTTTCATTTTACAGTCTCTGTTAGATGAACCAAACCCAAACAGTCCCGCAAATAGTCAGGCAGCACAGCTTTACCAAGAGAATAAGAGGGAGTATGAGAAACGTGTGTCTGCCATTGTGGAGCAGAGTTGGAGGGACAGTTGACCACGCACACCACCTAACAAGCTTTTGTTTGTTTGTTTGTTTTTTTTTTTTGTTTTTTTTTTCTTTAAATATGTGTGGGTTTCCCGTAAGTGGAATATATCTTTCTTCCCCCTTGCCCTACTTGTTAGGATTTTAAGTTTTTTATGCACTTTACCTTACTCACTGTGTAGGATTGCGCCTTTGGAATTTTCTTTTTTTTTTTTTTTTTGTCCTCAAGTGCTCCCCATCCCCTTTGCTCAGTTTGTTTGATCACAGGATGCTTTTTACAAGAACTTGATCTTCAGCTGACTTCCAAGTTGCTCTACAGTGCAAGAATATTGTGGTGTATCACCCACACAGATGACAAATGCTACTTTTCTCCATTCCCAAGGCTGCCTAAGTTCTCTTCAAAAGGACAGAAGGGGATTAAAAGGATTTTTTTTTTTAATGGGAAATGCAGAATCATGATCCATGGACTAGCTTTGTTGTTACAATTCTCCTTTTTCCAAGAGATAATGGCACCACATTTTACTCCCCACACCTGATGGACTGACCGATACTGGCTCTGACTAGCCCCGTGGCACTATCACTTCTAGATCAAATCTCAGTTCAATGCTTTGTGCACGCCTTAGCCGTATTGAGCTTTGTTACACGCATGAATGCTATTGATCCCCAATCCTATTTCTTACTCATGTGTTTAAGAAAACTTTTGTCTGAATTTCTGTACAGATTTTGCACTGGTTGTTCATGTCAGGATGGGATTTATGTTTTCTTTCCAGCACTTGTAAATAATTCGAAAATAAAAGGCGAAACTACATTCATTATAATTTTTTTTGTTTGTTTCTTTCAAGGACTTTTGTGTGAGGCTTGCACCATTGGTTGTATAGCACTATGTAAGAGATTAGTTTCACAATATGATTGACATGGCTGCTTTGGCTGACTTATGTTAAGTTTTACTTACATAAGACAGTCAAATATTCCCTCTGTGGGCTTCAGTGCAATAAAAAGAAATTCAGAGCAGTCTGATTGGGTAATAGAGCTTGACCATGTTTTTTTTGTTTTTTTTTGGTACTAAAGCAGAGGAGAGTGTGACTGACTTTATTTGAGCACTTAAGGACTGTAGTAAATAGAACAAAGCAGACCAAATATTTTAGACAAGCTCAACAATTATTTGGATGAATTGGGTTGTCTGGTAACTGTTGAGACGTCAGCATCAGTTGCATGAATATTTTAGAATTTGTGATCGATACTTTACCTTCAGTTAACCAGACCATGACCTCCTTGTAGTTACCCAGAACCCTCTGGCCTTAACTAACCATTTGGGCCAATGTAGGAGGATTCACAATGGACTTGAAGATGAGAGTTGGTACAGATGAACTATAGCTTTTTGAGACAGCACTGATAAGTTGAAGAGTGAAACAACAACACAAACACTCTGCCCGTGCTGTCTGTGAAGGATTTTCTTCATCCAGGTCATGTTAATCGTAAGCGCAGAGTTGTAGGCCACAGGACTCCAAAAAGAAGTCCAGTTGCCTACAACGTTGCACTGACTGACCATACTGCCATTTCTAAACAGGCCACCACTTCTGCTCAGATAAGCTGATGAAACCTGAGACGTACATTCACCTCACTGTTAATAAAACAGCTTTCAGAACCCCATAAAAATGGTGGAATAATGTAACTGCTCTAACATGGCACAGACCAGCATCTGAAAAGTAGGAAGGACGATTTCTCAGAGATCTCATTACCTCTCTTAAGAGTTGGCATCACGTAGCCTTAATCTTAGTATTTTAAATGTCTGGCCAACACATCTGACCTGTTGGTTGTGCTGACCTGAACTAAGCTCCACAGTAAACGACAGAACTCCTTTGCCTTCATCTGGTCTTATTCCTCAATCCACTTTACTTTAAATGGCAAAGGTATTGGACTACTAGACTATTCAAATGTATTGTACAGTTAAGTTTACAACTAACGATGTGCACAATAATTAGTGAAATTGCGAGAAATAAGTCAGTTATAAAAGTTTTTTTTGTCTTGCATGAATAGATTCGGCCATTATATGGACTATGAACATCACCATAATGATAGCCTGTATTATGTGTGCTTTTATAATGATACAGTCTACCACAAAATTAAGTAAAACAATTCAAAAATGTTCAGAATTCTCCACACACTCTTACCTCAGTTTTTATAGTCTGGGGGCTTTTGCAGATTGAAATTATGCATTCTGTCAGTACCTAACCTTGCCTCAGATTGCGGTATGTTGGGCCCTTGATCAGAGAACTGAATAGAAAATATTTTGAGAGCTCTTGAATTTCAGTTTTAACAAATTGTAGGAACCTTAAATATCTTTTCTTTTCCATGTAACCACATAAAATGTACAGAACAGTGGTATCTGGAATAGATACATTACAATGTATGTTCACAGTGAAAAGGAAATTTACTTGTTTACACATCAGTAAAGACAGACGGGCACAAAAATGTATGGTTGGTAATTTACTGACACCAACATGGCATTCTTCAAAGTAACAAAACAGAACAGGAAAGGTGGGAGGGGGTCACAAGGCAGATGTGAGGAAAATGATTGTACAGACATTAACAAAGACTAAAACCCTCCAGAGAAAACCTGGTCCACTTGAGGAGGGGGTCACCTCCTAGAGCAGTCTGTGTGATATCACGTTTTACTGTTCCACATCAAAGGTAACAAGCAGTAGAGAAGTGTGTGGTGTGCAGAAAATTTAACCAAGTGTATTTTTACATCTTTTTTTTTATATAAAGTTAACATTTAACTGAGGGCAAGCAACCCTTGTTGACAGAGACACATCCAATGTAACTGGATCTGAAGAAAACACTTACAATTCAGAACCTCAACACATTGTTATTACTTTTTTGTGACACCTTGGGGATGGCTGAGTGAGAATGAAAAAAAATTGAAAACATGTCCAGTTTCATAGGGGTGGGTTGAGCTGGCAGGAAGCTACCTGTTGTACGCCCTCTCCTTTTTGGATCTCTCCAGTGCCTTGTCCATTGTCTTTTCATTCTCACCACGACATTTTGGACAATACCATTTCCCTTTGGGCTTGTGATGGAGTCCCACACATGAAAAGTGGAACCACTCAATGGGGCACTCATCGTTGTCGCATCCGATCATCTCGCCATAGGAGACCTGCTCACACAGGCAGTACGTGGGCTCGTTGGGGTCGATGGGCAGGTCCGCAGGCGACGCCTCCCTCTCCTGTTTGGCCTTGGACCGCTTTTTCTTCTTGGATGAGGAGGAGGAGGAGGAGGTCTTGGCTCGCTTCTCTTTGGGCGTGCCGGCAACCACCTCATCACCATGGTCTGTGCCATAGTTGGAGTTCTCACGGTTCTCGCCACCACCGTTTTTCTGCCGCCGAGAGCGCTTGCCACCACCGGACTTGTCCACAGAACTGGGTGTCTCCTCGCGCCGCTTATCCACGTTAGGCTTGCCGGACGTCATGGCTGTCGGTGTCATGGCAACGGTTGTTACGGCGGATGCAGATCCTGCAGAGGTGTTGGTCTCAGGTGAGCTGGCCTGACAGGCTTGGAATAGCTCCACACGCCAGTCAACCTGCCGGGTCCGGTTCTCAACCAGCTCTACCATTTGGCCAGCGATCTGGATCTTCTCATCGCCCAGCTCCTGGGTGCGGATCAGGGCTCGCTGGATAGAGTGGAGAAGACGTCTTCTTTGGACTGGGTCAGTCTCCTGACGATGTTTCTCGTAGGTCTCATCCAGCTCCTGCAGAATTTCTGAAACACAAAAGGTCAATATTAAAGAGAGAGGACAATTTCTAAACTTACACAGGTTTGCTTTTCAATGCACTACAGGTGCAAATAGTGCTTCATTTGAGCTAATATGCAAAGTTGACCTTTCATAATTTTATACATGACAACCAATTACATGACATAATTTCATTTAGTCAATAGCATTAGCAGTAAAGCAGAATATCCGTCTCTCAAATCAGTCCACCGTCTTGAAAACAAGAAATCTTTTGTTTTTTTTCTTCATTTGTACAAGCTCCGCCCAACCATTCCGAGGAGCCACTAACAAAGTTAGGCACGCCTCTTGGGTTACACATATGATTAACCAATCACCTCTGCTTGTATAAATGCCAAACCCCTCCCTCATTCAGATATACACCAATCTACAGCATGCTCTGAAACTACTAAAACTGGCTAGCCAACTACAGCCTCACAACCTTACTGTAAGTTCGCAGGGAAACATACAGCAACGAGAGATTTTCTCAGACCAACGATAACAAACGGCGGTAGGAAGTCAAAACAATTCAATAAAATATCCACACTATTACACTCACCAAAACAGTTTCACCATCCAAGACTACATATTTTTGCCTTCCCCAATACTATCGACAGAACTTCGCAAATCAAACCATTCTTAAACTTCAGCTAACATCGTAAAACAAGCCACACAAGAACGGTAGGCAAAGTCAAATATGACGCACCAATCGAGTCATGTAATCAAAAACAATCCAGGAGTCTAAAACGCTCAACAAAACCGCATATCTTTTCGTAACTGGGTGGTTAATGAATTTGTACTCACCGATAAAAACAGCTCTACGTTTGTGTTAGACAGTTGCAAAGCTTTCTCGTACACCCATGCTTCTGCCAGGAAAATCCCAAGCGTTACGTTGACTGATACCCATTTGTCAAAGTAACGTTAAAGATAGTTAAATGCTGGCCAATTCAGATCAATACCCAAAACGTGTTATTTTGGCCATGTACCTACTTGGCACGGAACACAATACTAACGTTAGCTAACGTCAAATGAACGAATTCAGAATTCTCTGCGTAATAAAAAGGTAACGTTTATGTTATGCCGCTAGCAAGTTTTCCTCAACACACTACAGTCTAACGTTATCGTTAAGTCTAACCTGATGGCTGGAGATGGCAAACCCGATCACTACTGAAATATTCCACATTCCCATGTAAAAAAATACCAGTTTCATTGCTCACTAGCAACACATCATCCACGAATGTTAGCTGCGGTAGCTTGATCATAACGTTACACTATTAGCTAGCTAGCCAATGTTATAACGACTATGGTACTATGAACAGCTAACTTTGGTTACCTTGATATTTTGCGTCGATTTCCCTCATTAGAGACACGCATCTTTGCAAGTCCAGCGGCAATGATTCAACCAAATCTAAATACTCTTCGACATATCTGGTTACAACGTGTACTGGGTCCCCGTTGGCGGGGTTCAACATTTTGCTGGTGTTTCACGTAGCGAGACGAGTGCAATGGAGGGAACAGCTGCTCGACAGAGTCAACGTAGCGGGCACTACAGCTTGCTTTCCTTGCAAGTGACGCTGCTGTGTTGGTAGCTGCAGTTTGTTACAGAGCTAACCCGTTAGCTATGCTAGATAGTGCGATTGTCTTTTCTATTGAGTTCTCTCTTGGCTATCTACACCGATCCTTACACAGGGTACAGATACGGCAAGCCATTGGGGCCATACGTTCCATTAACGCATAGTCTAACATGATTGTAAAAACGGTGTGGCCTTTTCTGACTTGACAGTGGAGAACGGAGATATTAAACACGACTTAATCAATTAAACCGTATCAGACTTAAGGATATGAATGGAAAACATGTTATAGCCAGCACTACCTTCATGTGGTAGCATTGTCTTTTTTGGCCCGTTTTAATCCTTTGTAATGGTTATTCGTACCAGAGTTCATTCCTGAAGATCCATTTAATCTACTGTAAATTTACAGTACATAGTAACATTTTCTCTTTTGGTCAGCTCATTTTTTTTAATAGTCACACGAATGTCACTTTTTAATGTAGAGCTTAGAAAACAAATTAGACAGTTAGCAGAGTTCCAACAAGTTTATTAGCAAGTTACGTTAGAAAAAACATACAAATAATGTCACAGCTTCAGGTCTTCAGGCACGGGTCAGTAGTGATATAAACCGTTTCACTGACCAATAGAGACATCTAGACCCTTCTCCTAACGAGTGTTAATATGGTTTAACGAAGAAAACTCTCAAAATTAAGTGGAGCGGTGGTCATGGTGGGAGGCTTCCAGCAGAGATCAAATGGACCACGCAGTCTCGAGAATGAGTCACGTCGTAACTAAAGGAGAATGGTTTAAATTTTCAAATACATTCATTATGTGTGTGTCTACAGTAAATTAAGTCATATTTCAATTTTACCTCTTTTGCCTCTCATATCATTACCCTGCTGTCACCGTTTCGGTGATAAAGTTGATGCATTTCTGAGACAAAGTGTAGTAACACAACGTACTTGAAATGGTAAATGTTTGCAAAGCCTAAAAATGAAGTCTTGTAAATTGTAAACAATATTCCAAAAGCAAACTGAACTTTTATATAGAAACAAACTGTTAATTAAGTAACTGTAAATCCAAATGATATTTTGGATCATTATTTACATGCTGTTTGGACAAAATTTGGCACTTCTCCATCAGAAAGTCACAAAATGCAAAATGTTTTGTTTACATCTTGTATAAAACACAAAAGTGAACGTTTTCAGAAAGCAGAGTAACGTTTCACTTCCATGTTGCTACCTGTTTGCAGCCAACACTGGCAAAGTTCACAGAAGGAAAACACACACACATAAGAATACAGGGAAAGACTACGTGATGTCAAATGAAAATCTAACAAAGGAGTGCACGAGAATAAAAGAAAACTAAGAAAAAGCGTTGTACAAATGAAATGAATGCTGTCTATAAACTTTCCAACTTTTCATTACATTTCTTCTGGCCATGAGTGCTTTATTACCAGTCTCATTACAGTCCAAGCATGTATCAGTTGAAGATACAGATCTCACAATAGGCATGCACAGCTCTAATGAGGTCTGAACACTTTCTCTGATAACATACCAGTTACCATATCCACATACACCACCTACATTCGGCTCAATGGTTTACTCCACCTTTAGGACAATAATTATGTTTTATTACAAAATACAGTGGAATCTATGTCATAATGGTAGAGCACAGACATCACTGTGATGTCACAGAGGGGAACATGAATGTTTGGATCAAACAATTTTATGTCACAGACACCAAATGTTTGGCTGAAGTGCACTGATGTCATAGATACGTGCAGCTGGCAGTTTGGTGTGAACTGCCCTGCCTTTCTACGTGATCTTTAGGGTGCTGCCATATGTTTGCTGCACAACCACCTGAACATTGTCAACGATGAAATCAAAGGCCATACTCCACACCGATTCTGCTGACTGCTGCATAAGCCTGGGCAACACAAAAAAAGAGAGGTTAAGAAAGGAAATATGTTAACAATTTTAACAGGATTGCTTTGCGATGATAATTACCATACAAATGTATTCATAAATGATATCTTTTGCTATGAAAATGTCAAAAGGGACAACATATTTTGAATATACAGGGTTAGTTGGTTAGATATCACCTCTAGCTTTGTGTGCTTCTGGAAAACCCACACCAAATGTAGTCCTTGACCAAGTTCTTTTTCAATGAAAATTCAAGTTCAAATCAAGTTCAAGCTGGCCCATAATTTAGATGATCGAGATGAGGGTCAGCTCAGTGATATAAAAGAATAATTACTACCTCTTCATATATTTGATGATAATGTCAAGTTTCTCAAGGTCTTTGTCCTCTACAAGCTCAGTGCAATATTTCACCACCTGCAGAATGTCCTCCTCCATAGGCTCTGAGGAAAGCAAGGTCAAAACAAGGTTAAAGTTATCCTAGGTGAATCTAATTCACTGCACATTGTTATTATATCAATCTAATGAAAGTAGGACTAACACTAATAAAATTCATTAAAGAACATGTAATGTCTGCTTGTGTCATATCAACTCTTTTGTTACCGGTGATGGTTGTGACCCATTCGCGTAGCAGGGTCCTGATATCACTCAACTCGAAGGCTCCAGCCAAGGTGGGAACAGGGCGAGGGGTGAATTTGGACAGAACCTCTGGTACATCTGGTTTCATGGACGATGAGGATGGACCATTCTCCGTCTGCGGGGCACAACAATCAATGAAAGCTTAGAGTCCTATTTCTTATTGCCCTATGCCATGGCAACATTGAGCTTATTCTCATTAAAAGGTAATTGAAACTCAGATTTGATTTTAAAAAATAAATAAAAGATGCATAAGTCACCTTCAGTCCACTGTGGTCGTCCTTGAGCCGGAATGTTGGTGGGGGCACTTTGGAGGGGCTGGACTTGGCCGGGCTGGTGCCTGGGTGGACTCTCTTGAGAGGGCTGGGGCCCTTTTTGGCAGGGCTGGCATTCTTCCTCTTGTAGCGGCGCTTGGCCCTGCCAGCAGCTGGCTGTTTGAGCTGCAGCAGAGGGTTCTTCTGCTCTACTGGAGAACAGAACACACCACAGACGGGGGTTCAGCATTAATTCAGCGAACACACTGAGTGATGCCATCTCAAACATGTGCTGATAGCTCTCAATGACCAACTGTTTGTTCATACTCAGTGAGCAATGTTGTTCGTTTTCAGTGAGAATATGGATGCAATGGAAAAATATATGGTTGTATTTATTTCAGAAGGACAAGGAACTTAAATGATCAATTATGTATACTGTATATTGCCATTTCAATGACAAACCAATAGCTACAGTTGAGAGATAAACTTTCTGATATGTATGTTTTGGATTCTTTGCTTCTTTGATGTTTTGGATCTTGCTTTTGTGCTGGGGGACTTGATGACGGATGCAATTCCTTGGTGCTGTAACTGCTTGGACACATGATGCTCATTATGTAACAGTCACGTAATTATTACCCATTGAGTAAACATCTAACAGGACCATATGGGGATATGGGGATTGATAGCCTTCTCTTCTGGGTTTAGCATGGATTGTGAACGAGAATTTCTGTACAGTTATTCTGTTAATTGTGTTTTACAGTTTTCTCCTTTTAACACATCTTCTCATAAAACCGACTGACCTCAAAACTCATTCATATACATCTCAGTGTTTGAAAGAATGAAAGGCTATACTAGCATAGGATAGATAAACACAAAATGCCTTAAATGCTCTGATGGTCCAACAATGTGCAGAAGACATTATGGTAGCAGAACTGGAGCGCTGTCACAGCTGTGTTGTGGTGCCTATTCTTTTAATTGTTTCCAATCCATTTAGGATGTTTTGTAGTTTCATGTTTTCTTCCATTTATTACATTTCAGTCCTTTTACTCTGTCTTGAACTTTCCTTTTGAATGTTTCTTTTTCTACATAAGACCTTGTCTTGTTCAGTGGGCACTCTGTCTACAGCAGAGGGTACAAGCCACAGTGGCATCACCATGGGACATGAACCGCCAGGTGATTGTGCTTGGAACAATGTAGCCTTGTAGCCTTGAGTGAAGCTACAAGAGAGGATGACTCAAAGAGCAAATTGTGGCCATTTTGAGAAGAACTTCAGATTCCAGAGTCTTTTATGAGTACAGACAGTTGTGGCCTTGGTTTTACAGTCCCTTTGAGATGCCAGAATCCAATCATAGAAAGGGAACGGCCTGGCTGATGCCAGTGGAGCTTTAGTGAGATCTTGTTCAATGTGAAATATTATATAAGGAATCAGCAACTTACCCACAGGGCCTTGTTGCTGTGCCACTTGTCTGCGATTGTAAGCAGAACGCAGCTCTTCCTGTAACTCTTTTGGCAGCGCTGCAAACACTTCCGGGTCGACCTACAAGGAAGCAGGGCAAAGGTCAGTGGAGAAGTGGACATTTTTCCTCTGCAACATGTGAACGCAGCAGAATACAGGCCACGAGTATGTGTGAGAAATTATCAATTATAAATGTATTATATCTAGTATACTATGGTATACACTGTATCACACACTGTATTTATGGATGCATGATATGCATGCTACCAACTGTGTGTGTTTACTTGTGTGTCTGTTTCCATACATTCTATTTATCGCTCTGAGTCGGTCACCTGCGAGAAATCGGGCAGCTCAAGTATGATGCCCGTGGAGCCCGGCTGGCCAGGCTGGTCTGGGATCTGCAGCACTAGTGTGCCTGGGGGCGGTGGAGGCTCGGGGGGAGGTAGCGAGAAGCAGGCCGAGGGCCGAGGAGGAGATGGAGGACGAGAGGGGGAAGAGCAGGAGGCACTGGGCTGCTCCCCATCCTCTTCCCTCCTACTCCAGGTCCTCTCCACCTGCTCCCTCAGCTCGGGGGGCAGCGCCTCCAGCACTGAGCGATCCACCTGGAGCACAGGGAGGCATGGCACTGGTCAGCAACAACACCATTCCTTTTCCTCCCTTAATCCACTCATTCATTTAGGGATGTATAACACTGGGTCAGTGTTCATTAAACCATTTTCAGATGTAATCCAGCTACTCTTAACTCTGTTTCCTATAATCTAATTGGAACAGAAGTTCAATTTCAAATTATGAAACTGTAAGACTGTACGTTCACAATAATGCTATACACACAGGAAAAAAGAACAAGTCCAGCAGAAATATCACCAGTCACACAATGAAATTGCTATTACACACAGTAAATTGACGTGTGTTCTCGCGTATCAGTGAGTGTTGGACCTTACTGACAGGCAAGACTGAGAGCTCACTGTTGACACTGTTGGCCAGGGATGCTGTTACCTGAGAGGGCGAGGGCACTTCTATGCTGAGGTTGAGACGAGAGCGGGCGTGGTTTGGAGTACGGGGCGGGGGCTCTCCTTTACTCGTACTGGGGATTGGTTCAGAGAAAGAAGTGGACGGTGGCATGGTGGAGGAGCAAGTGGCCTGATTGAACAATGATCCTGAGGAGGAACCACTGGGCACTGCATCTGGAAAAAACAGCCCAGTGGTATTGATATATATTATAGTACATGTATATATATATATATAAGCCAGTATATTGATTTTTGATACTTTATTATTAATGTGTCACTTCCGTAACCTCATTCGAGCATTTGCTATTTTTGGCTGCAGAACTGTAGAATTTCATGCAATCGATCATGTCGTACAAATACCATGCCTTTTTATTGGTGTTACGGACATGACAAAAAGGTCTATTTTCTGTGTAGTCTTCATTCTGTGATATCTCTGTGCTGGATTCTCATGATACACAAAGACACAGACAGACAGACAGACAGACAGAAAGACAGATGGGCAGACAGACAGACAGAGACACACACACACTGTGACATCTCCCTTCCCTCACCTGCATCTGGACGGGTAGTGCTGGTGGACAGGGTGCTACTTAAAGAGATACTGGGGACTGGTGTGCTGCTACTGTTGGAGGTGGAGGTGGAGGTGGTGTGTGGGGGGTGCCGGGCCTGCAGCAGCTCCTTGATGGAGCGTCGGGATTCCTGGGGGGCCGCATGGATCTGGGGACCCCCGTCCAGGAGCTGCACCTGCAGCCCCACGCCTCGCATGTCCGACACCTCCAGACGCATGGCGTGGAACAGCTTGATGGCCTCCTGGGCGATAAGCTTGCCGCTGTCTGTGGCCTGAGCCAACGTCACTGACCTGAGGGACAGGATTGAGGGGAGAGAGAGAGAGAGAGAGAGAGAGAGAGATGAGAAAAAGTCACATAAATTCAAATTCTAAAAACAAATGAATCAGATGAATTCCTTGGTCAGTCCTGATATGATTTAATATGACTTCAAAAGCCAATCAAATACACTCCTTGTCAATATCAGATGCATGATGGGTAATGCAGGCTCTCACCTGGCCAGATTGTCACAGATGCCATGGCCTCCGTACTTGGCTGGCTCCAATGGGGCTCCAGGTTTACGCATCATGACCTTGAGCGTGACCCTGCGACCTTTAAGCCCCGCCCCTTGCAGGCGTTTCTGCACCTCCATGGAGAGATTGCTAAGGAATGACTCCGCCTCCTCCACCTACACAAAACAGACAGACACACACAGCTGTCTATATTCACTGTCGGTCACCCTGACTTATCCTGGGTTTCAGCCAGTTAGAAAATGACCAAGTAATGTAGCTACTGAGCTGCTATGGCTGATGCAGTGAAAAGAAATAAATAATCAAAATACTAAAGCACTCAGAGAGTGCAGACCTCCACCAAGGCAATATAGGGTCGCTGATGCACTACAAATTCCAGACGTTGTTCTGGATCACTACCAGAATGTAATCATCTGTTCCTTGTCCTAATACCCACGTTGTCCGAAAATTTCATCCAAATCTCTGCAGTACTTTTTGTGTCATACAAACAAACAAACATTTACATTTATGCATTTAGCAGACGCTTTTATCCAAAGCGACTTACAATTTGTCAACTATCAATTGTTCGGGGCCAGTCTCCCCTAGAGCAACTTAGGGTTAAGTGCCTTGCTCAAGGGCACAGCAGTGGCAACTGGGATTCGAACCCACAACTTTTCACGCTACTTGCACGCTAGCCAGGTCCCTTAACCACTACGCTACCACCGCCCCCAAACAAACAAACAGAGACAGACAGACAGACAAACGCCAGAGAAAACATAACCTCTTTGGCCCCTTGGAGGTAATAATAAGAAATTGCCACGTTTCTGTGAGTGCTGGGCCAGTAGCGAATAAAAAATGTTTGTCTACATCACAGACCTCACTGAAAACATCTCTAACAATCATGCTTGTGTACATGACTCATCTACTTCCTCTCCATTCACATCACTTTCAGAGCACACACACACACATACACACACACACACACACACACACAATAACACAACCAACTTTTTTCTGTTAGATACTTCACATACATGCAAATCCAAGACACACTAGCTATGCTTTAAAACAAGTTAAACGTGCTTTCTGAGCAGATGTTGACCTTGGTGAAGCGGATGTTGTAGTTCATCTCAGCCGAGACAGACTTCCTCTCCTTCTCACTGCGAACGGGCCGGTCGTCCAGGCCACGGCAGAAGCGGAAGAGCGTCTGCCCGGTGCGCGGGCCAAACTCCCTCTGCAGGCGCGCCATGGACACCTGCTGCAGATCCCCGCAGGAGTTCACACCGAGAGATGCCAGTTTGCTGCCCATGGAGCGGCCCACTCCTACACACACACACACACACATAGAGGCATTAACAAATTAAAAATGGCAACAACAGTAAGACAAATAAGACAACTACATAATACGTCATGTCACACTCTACACAGTATACCTAACTGTACATCTAACAATATTCTCTGTTTCTGTATACACTCACTGCATGTAAAGCATTCATGTATGGCACCATGATCATAGATATACATATATATATAATATATATATTATATATATTATATATATATATACACACACAGTGCTACAGTTACTACATATATCTATGACTACAACTCAATTACTGATACTGTTAATGATCTATTCACTGCTGATCATGCTACATGACTCATGATACTACACACTACTCTGAGGAAACACAAAGGAGACCAGGATGCTTTTTCAGTGTCATTGCTACTGTCTGCCAGCAGGGGGAGTGAGAGAGGGCGCAAGCGAGCGAGTTTCACCTGGCAAACTGGTGACTGCCTGGTCGCGTATAAAGTCATCCACATCCTCAGACCTGAGCAGGTACTGGCCGTTGGGCTTGGCCCGCCGCGTGGCCATGCGTGCCAGGAGGATGTTGGAGCCTGAAAAGAGAGGAAGACCCAGCGACGATGGTTCAAATTAAAGGACCAGGACAGAAAATAGGATGGTGTGTGTTACGGTCCAGGATAGAGAGAGATCTGCCTAAATACACCGTCTTCTCAGAACTGTTAAAGTTTTACTAGTAAATCAAGAACTTAAGTTCACTTTTGCCTGTCTTACACTGACAAAAGTGCATATTCAATGTAGTCTGCTATAAACTGGCTTGGATTAAAAAAGAAAAAAAATCTAGTGTCTATGCCTGGAGCACTAACCGATCACAAAACTGCCTGTAATGAATGCTTTGAAATGTAAATAAATATCACTACATTATTAATCGGGAGATGGCCAACACAACTGTCCTCAAACAAAGGTGAAAGGTCACGGTGCTCACCCATGCCCACGGAGGCCGAGCAGCCCGTCTTCTCCTTCACGTCGGCCCGGATGGCGTTGGCCAGCTCGTCGGGCGTCACACCCACCTCGGCCAGCAGGGCGGTGGCATCCACCAGCGCCTCGTCACAGCTCAGAGCCTCTATGTGATGGGTGTAGCTGTGGGGACGACAAGAGGATAAGGGAGGGCATTCAGACAGGAAACAGCAGGCCCTGTGCTCACCATTGGGCTCTGCACAGATTAGCAGTCAGGCACCATGCACCAGGGTGAAAATAAAGTTGAACACTTTTAAACTCTGGTTGCCATGAGCACAAGGACATTGGTGTTTCGTGCAACAGCAGACTTGCTGTTCTTGCATTGCAGAAACCTTTGAAAGATAATGGGTTACAGTGGAGCTCTGTCATTTTAGTGCCTTTAGGGGGCAGCACATCTGGAGAGCAGAACACCAGTGAAAGTGAGAGACAGAGAGAGAAAGACAGAGTAAGGGGTTTGAGAGTGAGAGCTGAAAGTGCATGAGAGCGAGAGGGTGAGGGATAGGGAGAGGGAGAGAGAGAGAGGGAGAGAGAGAGGGAGAGAGAGAGGGGGAGAGAGAGAGGGAGAAAGCTCACAGGCAGACTGATGAAAATAAAAAAAGAAAGATAAAAAGAAAGAACGAGTATTTCTTACATGAAAAACAGTGAAAGGGAAACACAGTCTGCCCCATATGACAGGCAGACGAATGGGGAAACTAAGTGAAAACTAAAAAAATGACAAGGCAAGAAAAGGGTCTTCCATACAATTGCACACAATGAGGATAAGGATGTGTGTGTGTATGTGTGTGTGTGTGTGTGTCATCCCACCTGGCCAGGGTCTCATACATGACAAGCGCCACCTCCTTGTAGGCCTGGAAGTCATAGGGCACTGCCCTCAGGTCTGGGCACAGCTTCTTGGCCTGACCAAAAAACATCCCATTCTTCACGCCTGATTGCCTGTGGATGAGAAGGGAGTGACACAGCCAAACACACACACACACACACACACACACACACACACTCTTTATCATCACAGACAGAGCACCATGTGTGTAAGACGTTAAATTTATTCCTATCATATGCCGCATCTAATATGGTGTTTTCTTCTGTTTTTAAGGGTATCCCAATGTCTTTACTTGTCTCTTGCTGGTTTCTTGTCCTCTGCTTCTGCCCCGCCCCCCATCTTTATCAATCTGAATAGTCAATTAGGCAAATAGCCATTCCAGGAACCTCTTGCACTTTAAATGCTGAAGACACACACACACACACACACACACACACACACACACACACACACACAGAGTAGAGATGTACGCTACCTGGCCTCATAACTGCAGGAGGCAATCTCTGCCATGGAGAGAGAAGCCTGATCCGGATCCATTCCGTTGCCATGGTGATGCTCTTCATTGTCCTCAGGTGAAGGGGTCATCTCAAGGTCACTGTCTATCTTACCTTCGGTAGCCCAGGACAGGAATTTGCAATGCACAGTGTGAGTATTGAAACTTCAGAAAAACTCAACGAAACACTTTTTTCTCCTACCTCAACTCCCAACGGCTTGCAAAATAGTACAAATCTGACACAACTCGTTTGATGGAAAGTGCACTTGCTTTACTGCCTGAGAGCTCATTCGTAGTCCATGCAAGGAAAGCAAATGTGAATGCCTTGAGCTAGGCATAGCAAAATTGCTTGTCCAATTATGTTTAATGCAAAGTGTACGTCACGCCAGTTGTTTTCAACAGGGGCACTTATTTCTAGCCCAGCCTGCGCAAATTGTGAAGGGGCTTCTAAAAATCTGTGAGCTTTGCATTGCTTGCATTCACACTGCTTACGTAGACTATAAACCAGTCCTGATGGCCACTACTGAGGATAATTCAAAAGCATTCAAAACGCAAGTGTTTCCCTAAGCCTGATGTGCCACCAAGTGCCGCTGGCGTCCTGGTCTGCCCATGGAGATGCCAGGGGAGATGCCAAGGGGAGGTTCCAGAGGGCATACCTGGCCCGGGCTCACCTGTGTGCTGGTGGGGGTTTCGTTTCTGCTGATAGTACTGGAACTCCAGCTGTGGGTTGGCCCCAGGCCTCTGGGCCACACGACCAGGACCACGGTTACTCGTCACGGCAACGGGCTTCCCTGAGGATGGATGGACAGAGGGCAGAAAGACAGCAGGGAGGGAGAAAAAGAGAGAAGAAGCGACAGAGAGAGAGAGAGCAAAAAAAATGAAAGAAAGAAAGAGAGAGAGAGAGAGAGAGAGAGAGAGAGAGAGAGACAAGACAAGGAGGAATCAATGTGTTGATGTATGCAGTTCTGCAAGTGTTTTCCTGAAATTTTGATTGTGTGCTGTGTGTGTGTGTGTGTGTGTGTGTGTGTGTGTGTGTGTCTGTGCGTGTGTGTGTGTGACACTGACTCACCTTTCAGTTCTGGTCGGTGTCTTATTCCAACTGAAACGAAGAAGCAGTCCATGTCCACATGCAGGATACAGGACTGTCTGACCTGAGGAGCAGGCATACTAGACAAACCTGAGGTAGAGAAAGAGAGGAGAAGGGGAGAAAGAGAGACAGAAGGGAAGAAGGGATGAAAGATGGAAGTGAGAAACAGAGGAAAAGAGTGAGGAATGGTATCTATTATTAATGGAAATCATTTTCCTCTATGCAATACATCATTCTCTCCTGTCTGCAATGGTCGTTAAACGAGTTACAGCAGCATGAGGCTATTCACCCCTGGATGCATGCACGCACACATGCAAGTACACACACACACACACATACGAACACACATGCACGCACACACACACACACACGCACGCACACACACACTTTGATGCAGCAGACAGGCATACATCCATTCACTCACCTACCCTCTTATATGCATGCAGACACACACATATACACACACACACACACACACACACCACACACACACACACACACACACACACACACACATAGAGATGCTCACAGTGGCATCTGTGAAGCC
>PYXC01001355.1:1537500-1567500 GCA_015244755.2 Tenualosa ilisha
CACACACACACACACACACACACACACACACATATGGGTATAATTGAAACAGTGGAACGAGGAGAGAAAGAGCAAAGCTTTCAAATAAAAGACAAAGAGAAAAGAGCACTCCTCATGCCATAGTCTGCTCATAAACACACACCCAAAATAGAACAAATAAATGACTGAGGGAAACACCACCTCCACTACCTCAGACACTCAGTAAGGCTGGACGTGCCACTGTGTGTGTGTGTGTGTATTTTGCTGGCACAGTCACACACTGTCTCCATGGCAACGGCCAGAACGCTGAGCCTCAGAAGGTAGATGATAGTGAGCCAGCAAAGAGAATGTAGGTTGGTTTACACACACACACACACACACACACACACACACACAGAAGCTCTCTTTCCTCTCAGCCTAAACAAAGCAGGCAGATTCCTCCTGGCATCTTTCCGGCATCTTCCAGGCTGTGCACTGCCAGCTCAAGCTTCACACACACACACACACACACAAAGGTACATACACCCACACTTTTACACAATATATTATATGAATGAATTCCCACACACAGAAAAGCATATGCTCGCTCACACTCACTCTCACAGACACACACACACACACATAGATGAATGAATGCACAAAGAAAAGCCAAGGCGCACAGAGTGTGTGTGTGTGTGTGTGTGTGTGTGTGTGTGTGTGTGTGTGAGAGAGAGAGAGAGAGAGAGAGAGAGAGACCTTTGGGCTAAGGAGTCAGTGAGGTATGAAATTTGTCACCCATAAATGGCATGTACTAACAGACGGTGTACGTCACTGAGGACGTGCAGACACGGAGTATGCTCACTATGCCCCCGACCCCATTAACATTCAGCACTACCCCTCACGTGTCATACTCACACCCTCCCCTTCTGCTTCCTCTATAAGACTGTGTGTGTGTGTGTGTGTGTGTGTGTGTGTGTGTGTGAGAGAGAGAGAGATCTGTTGCTCTGACTCTTGCCTTTGTCCCGAGACATGACCAATATGACTGTATACACTGAATGTGTGTGTGTGTGTGTGTGTGTGTGTGTGTGATTAGGAGTGTGTGTGTAGGTATGTAGGTTTCATCAACCTCTACTCTCCACACAGATGTAAGCCATGACATCGAGAGACATGACTCTGTGTGTGTGTGTGTGTGTGTGTGTGTGTGTGTGTGTGGTGTGTGTGTGTGTGTGTGAGTGAGAGAGTGATTTGAACGGCTGATTATATTCATGCCAACTGAAAAATACACATGGAGGCATAGGTACTATTTGCTTGTGAAATGGTGATCTTTATTTTGTGTCTGTGTGTGTGTGTGTGTTATGTAATGCGACACAACACGCACCAACACACACAATGGGCCGAGCATACACTGTGCTCACAGCTTTCCAATTGAAAAGGACAGAGCTGGAGGGTTGAAGGAGAGGGAGGAGAAGGAGAAGGAGAGGGAGAGGGGGAGGGGGAGGGGGAGGGGGAGGGGGAGAGGGAGAGGGAGGAGAAAGAGAGAGGGAGAGACAGAAAAAGGGGGGAATTAAGGTCAGGTAATGAAAAGAATAAAGGGGAAGAGATCGAGAAGAGAGCAAGAAGAAAAGGGATGAGCTTTTAAAGTTCTCTCTGAAGAAGAGTGTAGAGAAGAAGTGGTAAAGAAAGAAGGGGAAAAGAAAGGGAAGACAGCATATAGAGATAAGACAGGAAGACAGAGGCTCGGGTGGGGTTAGCGCGAGGACAAATACTATAAAATGGGGATGTAAAAACTACAGAGAGAGGAGAAAATAGGAGATGACATAAGATCAGAGAAAGAGGAAGAGAAGAGAAGAGTAGAGAAGAGAAGAAGAGTTGAAAAGCGAGGGCATGGTAAGCGAGGCAGAGAAAGAGAAGCGAGGGAACCAAAGACCCATTTAGCACATTGCAGAGGATTAAAGGAAAAAAAAGAGGGCAGAACGAGAGGAAAGAGGGAAGACAACACGTCCACGAGAAAGGAAGAGACAAGCATGAGAAAAGAGAACAGAGAGAAGGAGGGGCAGTTAGGGGATTGGAGAGAGGTGCAGAAGAGAAAGAGAAGAGAGGAATAGACGGAAGAGAGGAATCATAGCACGGCGGAGAGGAGTGGAAGGAAGAGAGGACTGAGCACGGGCAGGAGGTAGGTAGATCCAGGTGAGTGCCGCAAGGAGCCAGGTGAGCGTGACGATGGAGGACGCACTGTGCTATACTCACCCTGCCACCCCACCCATCGTCAGAGCTGGCTTTCTTCCTCCATCCATTTCGACTCATACTGAGTTAACTGCACGGGGGGGGGGGGGGGGGGGGGGGGGAGAGAAGAGAGTCGAAAATCAAACAATGAAGGACGCAGGCACATACCTGAAAATTAAACCTCCTACACAGAAAGACGTACGTGCACACCCACGGTCATGGACACACACACACACACACACACACACACACACACACACACACACACACACACACACACACACACACACACACACACACACACACACACAGACAAAGTCTCAGATGAGCACAGACAGGACAGCACATCCAACAAGGGCCCTGACTAATTAGCATTGTGAGCGACAGCACCCTGTTTAATTAAAGTCAGATCTTTATCTGGCAAACATCAGCCGTCTCGGTGCAGCCACACACACACACGCACAGACACACACACGCACACACACACATAAATACAGACACGCGCACACACAGAAATACAGACACGCGCGCGCACACACACACACACACACTGAAATCAGTCACCAAATAATCAGGTGGCCCCTACTTGCCAGAACACTTGTCCAACAAGCTTCAAGGAGGAGTAGTATTGGTCGAGCAAAACGTGCGTGTGCGTGTGTGTGTGTGTGTGTGTACACACTGTAAAGCTTTACCCTCTCATAGGACAGGAAAAGCGCTATATAAATTCAGTCCATCTACCAGCCACACTATTACTATTCGCCATAACTATGCAAATTATTACCAGACATCATGTTGCCTAATACTTCTATTGTACAAGATATAAACTATTTAGTTAATCTAATTTTTACACACTTTCACTTTCATCCCAAACTGAATTGTTGTGAGGATCCATTTTGAGCACAAATAGACACCACAGGGGACGATACAACACGACGCGAGGGCCTTGGCACAGCTGGCATGGCTGCACTCTGTGCCCGTCTACAGCAGTGGCACCGCGCGCTCAGTCTGCTGCCTAAAACTGCACAGCTTAGCAGCTTGGGGAGGGACTCCCCCGACTCTCCTTTGCTCTCACCTTTGCTCTCTCTCTCGCTCTCACCTTTGCTCTCTCTCTCTCTCTCTCACCTTTGCTCTCTCTCTCGCTCTCTCTCACCTTTGCGCTCTCGCTCTCTCTCTCTCTCTCTCTCTCTAGCATCTTCCTCCTTCCTTCACAGTCCTCTCTCTCACTACTAACCTCTCACTCTCCTATGCACTTCAGGCCTCTGCGTCCCGATTCTCGGCTCTCTTTCCTCACCATCTCTCTATCCCTCCATCACCTTTACTTGTCAATCTCCCTTTCTCCCTCTCCATCACCCTCTCTATCTGTCCATCTCCCTTTACTCTCCTCTCAACCCCCCCCCACTCTCTCTCTCTCCCTTCTTTCATCAATGCTTGTTATTAAGGGTCCGCCTATCCCACAGAGAACAAGAGAACAGCCTGCTGATCTCAGAGCTTCATTAGACAGACACAGGCAGTCTTCCTAGGACTCACTAACTGTAACCAACACACACACACACAAACACACACACACACACACACACACACACCACACACACACACACACACACACACACACACACACACACACACACACACACACACAGAGCTGACAATCCAGCTATGCAGTAGACTAACCAAGACTCCCAACACACAAACACACACACAGACATACAGACAGACAGACAGACACACATAGCTGACAATCCTTCTGCGCTGCAGACCAATCAAGACACCCAATCCCAACACACATGCACACACACAGACACAGACACACACAAAATTATACTCATCACAATTTGCATAAGAAAACTGAGCCCACACACGTGTGCACACAAATGCATATCTGCCTAGTTTCACAAGGCTTGCTTCCGTCACAGTGGTGAATGATATTTTCCCCTCCTCTCTCTTGCGGGCTCACACAAAGGAGCACGCAGCAGCAGCAGCAGCGGTGGTGGTACACGTCGCAGGCATCCTCAGTCTCATTAGTCGCCCTCGTACAGACTCAGCCCCTTTTCATCAGACTGCGCGCGCGCACACACACGCACGCACGCACGCACGCACGCACGCACGCACGCACGCACGCACGCACGCACGCACACACGCACGCACGCCACACACACACGGTCAAATAACAATTTACCATTACCTCTCCCCTCTCTTTCTTACACCCTCACACACACATGCACGTGCACACACACGGTCAAATAACAATTTACCATTACCTCTCCCCTCTCTCTCTTACACCCTCACACACACACACACACGGTCAAATAACAATTTACCATCAACTCTCCCCTCTCTCTCTTACACCCTCACACACACACACACTCACACCTCTTTATATACAGAGCCTCTTTCTTTCACACACACACACACACGCAGTTCTTGACATACCGTAACAGGTAACAGAAACTCCACCTCTCTCTCTTGCCCACACGCTCACACTCGCTCACACAAACACAGACACACAGAAACACACACACACACACACACACACAATACTTGACGTACCGTAACAGAGCCTCAAGCTCACACTGTCTCTCTGTCTCTCCAGCCTCAGTGAATCTGTCTCATTGTTTACTCATTCATGCTCTTCCTGTCTGGCTCCCTCCATCTCTCTCTTCCTCCATCTCTCTCTCCCTCTCAATTGCTTCCCTTTTGTAGTGCAGACCACACTTGCATGATCACACACATTGTCTGAACAACAGAGGCCACAGTGGATCCTCAAAAGCACTTAAACACACAGACACTGAGAGAGGTAAAAAGATACTCTCTCAGCCTCTAAAACACTCAATCACTCAACACATGCTCTCACACACACACACACAGCAAGATAGAGAGAGAGAGAGAGAAAAGAAAGAGAGAGAGAGAGCAAGCGAGCGAGAATATTCGTCTCTGCCTAGTCTGACCCTTATAACTGCTCTGGCTGATTCCCTCACATACAAGACTTGATTACTGGGGGCAGTGTGTCTGAGCACATGGGCCAGCAGTGCAACACACACACACACACCACACACAGACCCACACACATACACCACACACAGACCCACACACATACACCACACACAGACCCACACACATATACCACACACAGACCCACACACACACATATACCACACAGCCTTACTGCCACACACCAACCTGCACGACAATGATGACTTCAGTACCGAGGACGTGTCAGACTGCATTCAGCAGGGTGTGGGAGTCTGTCCGTGTTTGGTGTGGGTATGAGTCTGAGCAGCTATGTGTGTCTGTGCCTGTATGTCTGTGCGTGTCAGACAGAAAAATGGTAAGAAAGAGAACAAAGACATAACAGAGAGAGAAAGAGAGAGAGAGAGAGAAAGCAAGAGAGAGAGAAAGAGAGGGACTGCACTAAAGAGATGGGAACAGGCAGAGAACTGAGTAGAGAGAACACAGAGAGAGTAGAATGCTTTTTATACCCTATTGTGTTTCAGCATTCTGGCAACTCTAATAAATATGTGTTTGGCACATGAATTTAATTCAGTTGTGTGTGTGAGAGGGAGACACAGAGAGAGAGAGAGAGAGAGAGAGAGATGACTACAGTGCTGAGGGCTTCTCAGGTGAGAGAGGCTGCAGCAGTCTCTCTGCCCCCTCTGACCACTGCTCTGTGCAGACATGGCCTGACATGCCCCTGGGACTCCACTCACCTCTAGCACTGATGCTACATTGCCTCTACTGTATTGCTTTGCTATTACTAAGATACATCAAACTCCAAAGCAGAGATGAGAAAATAAGGAACCCAAATGCATCACACAAAGAGTTGTATGGCCCTTGTTGCAAACTCTGACTGGTGTCCTTAACACACTCACAGATTCAATTCAATCATCCAAAATCGTGCTGGTATCCACTACTCATCATAGAAAGAAGAGGAGGATATTTTTACCCCCCAATCCAAAATTGACGTGGAACAGTTTACGGGTGGCTGTACTGGGGCTAAAAACAGCTCCAACCAATCACTCCTTTTGCTTAGGAAACAGAAGACAGGAAGTGGGCCTTCTACTTCCATCTACTGTCACAGAAGGAAAGAATGTGGCATAAAGCCCCCGTGGCAGTAAGGATTGATGGGAAGAACAGTCAATCACAAGTCCAGACAGAGCGTACACTTGAATACCAGCGCTCAGTCATCAGACAGACACTGTCTGTTTCCTAAATGGCATATTGCTGTGCTGCCACATACATGCATGCTACAGTCATGGGACCTGAGAGGTGTCATTTTGGTCCGGGCAGAGTTCACTCTTGGTCTTGGATGTGCTTGGTCGTCAGGCAGACGCTGATTCTGAAATGTGTTCGGGCTGATGATGGATTGGAGCCAGCCCCTTACTTTCTCATTTTGCCAAATTTGCCATTTTCACTCATTAAGGGGCTATTCTGCTCCCATATGGGCTCACAATTAACTTTAGTGTAATGAAAACCACCTGTAATTGCTTGGTTTAGGCAAAACGGCGGCAAGCTTATCTACATAGACTTGCAGCAGTGTGTGTGTTCGATCCAAACCAAGCAGGGGGATACAACTGATCAATTTGGGTGAAGGCTGTGATAAGCAGATTACAACAGTAGAACCAGGTGTTCACTGCCCCCCTCCCCCCAACACACACACACACACACACACACACACACACACTATTGCCTTCAGTCTGCCCATGTCAGGACATAACCCCATAATCTTTAGAACAGATAAGAAAAATGATCATAAATTAATACAATGCACAGCATTTTGCTTCTAAGGACCAGTGAACGCTCGCTTTCCACTCCTTTGAGTAACAAAAATTCACATTTCCTGGTCATAATGTGTTTGCATGAGCAGTGTGTGAATTCATAAGAAGAGAGCGATACCAAGCAGATGCCTTGAGCCGATTAATACAACCTTATACGGGCCCTCTCAGGTTGGGCATGCCTGGCCAAACCCCCCATAATCTGAGGGAGCACTGGACATGGGGACTTAGGACATGGATGGCTAAAGTGTCCAAGAGTGTCCAATAGTCATTGGAACTCACTTTTCCATCAGACCCTGAACCTTGTTCTTCAGCAAAGACCTTTAAATACTACCTGCTTCAACTGTCTCTGTCTTGAGAGTGAATTTTCTCTGAGTGTATGGGGTTGTGAACCTGGGTCTGTTGCTTCAGTAGCTAGACCAGTGTCGCAGAACACTGCACAAATAACTCTTCATGTACCATAATACGTAGCCTATCTGAAGATCCAACCACAGATAAATCACACAGTACAAAATCTCCCAGCGTCCTGTGCTGCTGCAGGTTCACTCACCTGAATGGCTTAGTGTATTGCAGAGCAACAACTAAGCTCTGTGTGCAAGTTAAATCAAAGACAAGGTCCTCAGAGCTCGGACTTCCTGTTTGGATCCCCCTATGTGAATCAGACAGTTCAGGGAAGGAACGGGAGGCCTGGCATCAGTGGTCAAAGCTGCTCTTTGTTCTCAGCTCCCCCGCCCAAGACTGCTGCAAGAGAGGCCCTTTGACTCATCTGTCCGCTACTGCTGTTGCTGGACAACTGCCAGCGTGGGCCCTGCACATCCCGAAGCTTTGAGCGGAGGTGCTGCGTATGCTTCCGTAGGGAAACCCCACATGATGGCACAGCTGATGGAGTACAGGTGTCACCATTTAACGAGACCCCTTACTCACACTCAAACACATACACAAACAAAACACTGGCCACCGGATGGGTTGGGATAGAACGGTTTGTGTAGCACCTGTGTGGGTTTGCTCAAGAGGCCGACTCTGACGGACAGATTTTAGCTGAGAAGGGAGAGACCGGAGGCAAACTCTGGAAAAAGACCAAAGATACAGAACACACACAAGGATGCTGACTTTGGAAGTAGCTCTTAGAGAGTGAGAGAGTGAAAAGAGTGAGTGTGAAGAGAAAGTAAATTTGAGAATAACACACACACACTTACAAACCCACACACTACTCAGATTACGGAATTTGCAGGTCTGAACAGAGCAAAAATGATCCAGTGCTGTCAAGTGTTTACATAAGACGCTGAACCTGCACTCTGACCCATTAGCAAAATGTGAATAAACTTTGGGTATAACTTTGCATTGAAACGGGAAAACGTAAACTGATACGGTCCTTTCCCCCAATTGCCAATACTATAGACCATTTAGTTCATGCATTATATAAACTGCATTTGTAGGCATATGTGCATGCACAACGTTTCACAAACATCGTTATAATCATAAGATAAGGTTGCCCTGAACTTAATTAAATACTTTTATACAACTGTATTGAGTAGCCTGCGGTCCCAGACAGCAGCATGTTTGCCAACCTAGACTGAAACCGGCTGAAGCCAGTCCGTCCGTAGGGTCGTCTGGGTCAAGAGTGAGCATGGAAAAGAGATCTGTTTGTTGATGGGACAACAAGAGCACTGATCAGCAACATTATGCAGCGGGCATTTCGTCGGCCAGGCCAGGCCTAACAGTCTGGGAGTTAAGCACTGTCCCGCGAATACTTCCGACGGGACAGGCTGGTTATCGCTATAGTTATTACTTTCACATTACGTGCTACATGGACTGTCATCGCATGGTTCTCTCTGCTGAAAGACCGCTGAAACATAAGCTTACAGGCTATCCGCACGTAAACCCACAACACACCACAGAACCGTTCGGGTCGGAACAGGCTGAAAGTGGTAAACATGTTTTCCCCCACGCTGACAGTGTCACTCACGTTGTGTTTTTCATGACGGTCCCTTGTGAGTTAGCTAGCGTCTGTAGAACAGTCTAGCAGAGAGAAACATCTACTCAAACCCGTCGCACTACAAAAGAACCTAGCACTTGAGTAATAAGCGTGCGGGTGTACAAAAGTGGAAAGACGGTTAACTTAACCTAGCTTGCACAGAGAAGTGAACCAGACAAGTGTCACACTAAGTGCAACTAAGCCCATTCCACTTCGGCACATTCATTACAGTAACTGTAGCTAGCTAGCGGGGTTAGCGAATTGAAATAGCTCAGCATAATCATGGACCAGTGGCACTGACAAAAGTCTGCACGTTAGCTATAACAGCGTTGACATTCTCTTACATAATTACACGGAAGCAAAATTAATCGTCTGTCTGCGACTCCCTATGTAGTCTGAGTACACTGTTCCGAACCAGAAAAATGGAAGTCATTGCTCACCTTCTCTCTGTGTGTTTTCTAGTTGCTCTCTCACGTCCAAACAAATCAGAAGCGTTTACAGCCGTTTCCGCGGATCAACGGCTTATGTCCTCCAGTCTGAACGTGACTTGGTTCGTCGATCAAGGCTGCCCTCGTGATTGCTTTTGATTTGCAGATTTTCGACATGCTCTCGTGGCTTCTCAAGGATCTTGCTCACCCCTCTTCCCCTTCTTTCTCCATAGTCGCCTGGTCTGATCTTTCCCTCTATCCTCCGACTCCTCCTCTCGTTGTTTTCTGCCCAGGACCCTCCTCCCTCCCTGCCGGGTCAGCTAGTGACAGTGCACGCACTTCCAACAGCTACAGCCAGAACGCCATCGTGCGGCTTCTTGACTACAGTGCAATTGACGCAGCGCAGTGAAAAAAGACACAATAAACGTGGGCTTCCTTGCCAGTCGCCATTCAGTTCATTGACTGGGTTATCAGTCTGTCACCAAAGTGTCTGAGCCCCGTCTGGTGACGTCCCTTTAAATAATTGACGCTTGTTGCCTGCTCTGCCAGGGTAGGAAACTGTATGAGTGCATCAAGGCCACAGGACATAATCTAAGCCAAGGGACTAAACAGGTAACATTGCAATTCAGAATAGCCTATTTCGCTGCAAGTCGTTTCTCTAGACTGTGTTAGTCGGCCGTGGAGCATGTAGGAGCTTTTACAATTTGTAATGTCAGCTTATACCTCCTTGGCCTTAGAAGACCTGCATTAAAACAGCAATTTCCTCTGTGTCCTCAGAAAACCTGGCCAGCGCCGGCGCAGTCTGACGCACGACTTCATACGGTTTGGTCCATCACGGGGTGGGATGACAGGGAAGCAACGGGAGAAGTAGCCTCTGCACCTTAGAATTATCTAGCCGGCACAAAGACAGAGTTTGCCTAACGCTCGTTGAGAGGCTTTGTGTTGTCTAGAGCCCCGAGCCTGTAAAGTGTTCAGAATTCTGCAGAAAACGTTTTGGCATCGTTAAGATCAGGTAACCGGAACTGGGGTAAAATGCAAAGGGGAAGCAGCTGCATCAGAGTGATAACGTTAGTCTACACAACGGAATGCGCTCCACGTGACAATCAATCACTGTCAGAATGACAGAAAACCTCCATAAATAGCGACACAGTCTTTCCTGTTATTGTATAGTTAGAGAATGTACTATTAGAAAGAGAATGTTCAATACGAATTCACCATCTTCAGAATGGTATCCAGAGAATCCGTACTGATTAATAATAAAAAAAAATCTATTTTTCTCAATACCCACTTCTAATAGCATTTTCCGTATTTTGTATATACAGCGCGCCCTCTGGCGACATATTTTTGCACATAATTAATTTAAAGTCCGATATTAACTATAGTCAATAGCATGTCTGCCTATTGTATAGCTTGAATCAGTGCTGGTAGGGTGAAGGATTCTCTCTCTCTCTCTCTCTCTCTCTCTCTCTCTCGCTCGCTCTCTCTCTCTGACACACACACACACACAGTCAACTCATAGTGATCACTGTCTTTGAACACTGTGGTGGCACTGTACTGTGGACTCGCTTTTGCCTTATTGGTTGCATGGCTTGGCTGTTGCCATGGTTCCTACCGGATGTCAGATGCTGGTCACTGAAGCAGGCTTTTCATTGGTGGAAAATGAAGATCAATTCCATTGTGTAAATAGCCAAATCCCAAGAAACAATGAAAATCAGCTTCAGAAGATTGCAGAAGACGCATAAGGTGTGCACAATCAGACACACAAAATGGATATAAAGCACAGGTCAAGTCAGAGGCAAGTCAGTTATGGATGTCTGAAGGTCTCTCTCTAACTGACTTTTTGAACCCACCTGTGAAATTCAGAGGTTAGGTGCAGCTACTGGGTTGCAAGATGGCAAATGCTATGCAACAGTCATAGCAACAGAGGTCTATATCTTCACGTATGAGTAGGAAATGCTGACAGAATGGTAGCAAGCAAAAAATGCATGTTAGGAATGGCGATGGGACAGTGGATAAAGTGCATGGAGTGCAATCTGTCTTGTTCTTCCCAGAGGTGTTTAAAGGTATAGAGAAGGCTGTTCTTAGTGGGTCAGTTGTGTTCTACACCAAACTCACCTAACGACATCTCTATGGACCTTGCTTTGTGCATTGGCATTGAGTCATGTAGGGACTGAAAAACGAGATCCCCTACCATTTTCCAAAAAAAGTTGAAGGTGTACAGTTGTCCAGGTAATCTAAAGCATTAAGATTTCACCTCACTAATGCAATCTAACCCCTGGAAGACATCCATCATTCCATTACCCCTCCTCTCTTAAGACTGTACACAGTGTCTATATTGCAGATGCCAGCTAACCTAACTGTACATGTAGACGTTTGTAAAACCTCCCTTTGACACAGGATGACCTCAGTTACACATTAAACATTGTCCACAAAGACATGTTGAAATTATTTTGGTATAAAAGAACTACAGGGCCATCTACATTCTCAAACAACATTGAACTGGCATACATCCCAAGTGTGGCCTTGAGGCAAATCAGTACCAGACTTCGCAAAGACTGGTCGAAACATTACATAATATAGACCTGATATCTTGTGAAAATCCTTCCCAAAACAGTGGAAGCCATTACAGCTATATAATAGTGGGGCTAACTATATATGAATACCTATTAACGTTGGGATGTCATTTAAGCTCCGATAGGTGTAATGGAAGACGCCCCAATACTTTTGGAAATAAAATTCTAAATCTTTATTATCTCTGTTTAATGGAGCTGTGATTTACTTTTGCTATGTTTTTCAGTTTACTTCTAATATACTTTTGATGGTTTTGCTGTTTCTCATATGAGTCAGGCCCCTGACAGCAAGCCGCTGGAAGTTCTCCTGTGGCCTGACATCCTTTTGACATATATGGTGTTTTCACTATTTGGGAAATACCATCTATGGTGAAGTAACGGCAAGTCCCCTGTGGACCATCGGAAAAAAACAACAAACAAAAACACTGCTGGTAGCTGCGCTGATGGACCACTGGCGCGCCGCCAGCGTTTTGCTCTCTGGCACTTAATATATAAATAAGTTTGAACAAGGCACCATTGTCATTTAAATACTTTTTGATTTCATTTGCAGGCTTTGCATCAAAGGCAGAGCCTGGGCATACAGAGTGCTTCATACATCACTCAACCTCAACAGGTGGTAGGTGAGGCAGCACTTTTATTTTAAGGTAAAAGGTAAAATAGAAGTGATGCTGAACGACATTGTACTGTCAGCATTGTACATTGTACTTGCAGCCGGTCCCGTAACCAATAAGAAAACATGGTAGTACTGTATTTGAAGGTGTCTACATAAGAGTGACATGAACCTGTCATTAACATGACATGCCACGAATCATGAACATTAATGACACTTTTTTTAATGTTTATGACTTCTGTCATTAAGTGTCATTTGGTTTTTGTAATGTAAAGTTGACACAGTTTCAGGGGTGCTGACATTACAAAAAACAAATGACACTTAATAACAGCAGTTGTAAACATCAGTGAAGTGTCATTAATGTTCATGATATGTATCATGTTAATGACAGGCTCATGTCACTCTTATGTGGACGCCTTCAAATAAAATGGTACTGAAAACCTTGTGTGGGGTTTCTTGGGTGTAACTGTCATGCTTTGGTTAGTCTTTGATGCAAAAGCAACGTAAGATGTGTTGCACAAATGCATCCACTAAACACAAACACAATTAAGAAATTTAAGACATAAACACAAACATAAATACCCTCAATGTTACTGACTACACCTTTAAACCATCAAGTAACCTATGTAAGTTGTGTTGCACAAAAGCATCTGTTAAGACAATTATGACAGAAAAAAACGATGAAAGACATAAACAAACACATATAAACTCAATGTCATCCAGTGTCGCTGACTTTAATTCAGAAACCAGGCACAATAAAATGAAGCATAACCCACAATTATGAACTTCACATATTTTATATATTATATTCAGGATTCTAGCATTTAAAGATCATTACACTCATTAATTACAATTTACATGTTAACAGGTAATACCGCCTAGTGCTTCTGCTCAGCATCACATTTCACTCCAGCACAGTCATGGATCTCTCCATTAGCTTAGGTTTTCTCCAACCCAATTTTGTCCAGGCAATCAGCGAACAGGGCTCTGGCATGCCTAATATTTTGCAAGGCCAGTAATATCTCTGTTCAGCATGTAACAACAAAATATGGGGTAAAATGAGAGGAGAAATAACTGAAATAAGAGTCACCCATATAATCCCTGATAACAAGAATGTATTAAGACAAATGTTGATGTTGAAATGAAATGTGGTGCTTCCAATTTCTTTATACTATGTATCCTTTGTTGACATTTATTTTATTATGCCAATTTTTCTGCATTGATGGCAAACTCAAATGATGCAGCATCCTTTACAAACCAAACTACAAACCATTCACCTAATTTATTTTCATTTTGCAAATTAGAGGTATCAGAGTTGTTTGCCCCTCTGTTGTGAGTGTCCCCAAGAATTAGCTTCAAAACTTGACATATAGTGATTATATATCAATGACCACAAGATGGCAGCATTACTCTACACTTTGAAAGCTCTACTCTGTGATCCTGTTGCACTGAAAACACAGAGCAAAACGCATGCTTTTAAACAACTGTGAGAGTTTGATGTTCTGTTGCATGTGTAATAGACTTCAACTTGATGCCCAAAAAGCATATAATTTTAGCTTGTGCATGCTAACAAGTCTTTCATTCAGAGTTCTTCCTGCAAATATGACCATGTCACTGTGGAGACAGATAATCTGAATCCAGTCTATCATTGTCCCAGATAGATCCACTATTAAGATCATGATTTCCTGAAATGGGACATTACAGAAAAGCACACAGCAATCACAACAAAATATATGATGAGTAATGTGTCAGTCAGCCAGTAATTTGCTCAGTCACAAAGTGTAACAAATTTTTTAATGTTCATTTTCACATACATTTCAATCTGAAAGAGTTTGCTGAAGTAGCACATTGGTCTGTTGACAGGCTGCTCCTGTCAACAGTATATAAGAATGCTTGCATCTTAGCAGCCTGTGCACTGGACCAAAGAGGAGGATGGTAGCGGGCTGGCGGGAGGCAGGCGAGCAGGCGGGTGGTTAGTGTTGCCAGCCCAACCCGCTGTGAAAGCACACACACTAAAGCCTCCAGCCTAGTGATGTTGAGACCCCGACGCTCTCCTGTGCAATGACGGGAGCCAGCAGAAGGACTTAATGTGCAGCAAGAGACGCGCATAGCACAGATCTCCAGGAAATGGCTGCCTGGCAGTGCAAAATAGGATTTATACACAACCCAGGCAGAGGATAGAGAGAGAGAGAGAGAGAGAGAGGGAAGGGGGATAGAAAGTGAGAGAGAGAGAGGGGAGAGATGCTGCCAAGTCTTCTTGCAGGCCCATACACACCCACTCGGAGCTGCAATCCCCCCCCCCCCACTCCCACCCCACCCTTCATTTTCTCCATCCGTTGTTTTTTTTCTCTCCATCTATCGGTTCTTCCTGCGGATTGTGTGCTTGGAGGGATGGACATCGGAGCCAGACACAGACAGGAGTCAGACATGCGGGCAGGGATAAGGGGGCTGATGGTGTGTGTTTATGTTTGTGTGTGTGTATATGTGTTTAGGGAGAGGGGGGGGAGTGAGGCACTGACCTGAACACGTGTTTCTCTCAGGACTCAAGTTTGCTGGGTGCTCTAATCCTGCCAGGTTAATGTAAGTGGAGAGTGGATCACAAGCTCCCAGCTTTGCATTCATCTCTCTCTCTCTCTCACACACACACACACACACACGCACATACATATACATACACACAGATACACAAACTCACACACACACACACACACACACACACACAAGTACAATTGTACATATATTCATACAAATTAGGTAGACAGACAGACACACAGACAAATACAAAGCACACACACACACACACACACACACACAATCATCTCTTTGGCACTGGTCTTTAAACACTAAGGCAGCCAGCTTCTCGCTGTGGTGTGGCTGATATTTCTTATCAACTGCCCGAGACAAATACTCTTAGCTGTGCTCAGTAGGAGCATTAGTGGAATTAGGAACATATTTGCAAAATAGCAGCTGACCGCCCAAAACCACCTCTGGTCTGCAAAATAATGTTTTCTTTTGTTTTTTTCCCTCTCATTGGCTACATAGAATATCTTTCCGTTTTAATTTATTCATCACTCTTGAGCAGACTTAAAGGAAATATCTGGTGTTTTGGACATTCTAGGCCTATTTACATATGATATCGAGCTCAGATTTTAACATTTCACTTCCTTGATAGTTAGGAGAGGGTTCTCAACTCAGCAAATGTACAGACAGACTCTATAGAGGACTGTTTTCGAAGTTAGCACATTACCTGAAGTCATCTCCTTGAAGATGCCATCTTCTAAGTCTGTAAAAAATCGATTTCCGAACCCAGTGGCAAGTCCACTGAGTGTATGGTGCTGCATTTGGCAATAGACTTGCATGAGCTTTTTGTCGAAAGCGTCGACAGCACCTAAATTACCTTCATTTGTGGCAGTGCAGATTACATGAGTTGGGCAGGGTTTAGTGCTGATTACCTGATGAAGTGAAACGTTAGTAAATTCATTGTAATGTCGGCAGAAACAGTGCTCGAAACAGCGCTCACTCTGTGCAAAAAGAAACATCTGTATTTGAGCTGTTTTTGTATCTTCCTAGCCCTCAAGGGACAGACTTCTGTTTCTCCTTGTCTTACGTAATGTTAGCACTGATGCATATCATTCTAATGATGGCAAAGCATGTAATCAATGTCACACAGGTGTTTTAATAGATAACTTCAAACATGTATGCAGGTAGTAACTGGCCTTTTTGGTCAGTGCTAGTGGTCAGTTCGTGGTCACTTGTTTCACCCCTTAAAGGAGAAATCCAATGTGAATGAATCTATAGCCCTGTTATTTGGGATAATTGAGTGCTGTCAGTTGGAAAAAGAAAGAGAGTAATTGATACAACATAGACCGAATAGTGAACTGGTATGTAATACTTACTCACTTTCAGTTTAATTTTGCCATTCCCCATTCATTTAATGTTAGCTGTCTCTTTGTTATTCAGTCAGCGTTGTATACATTTTTTCATTCTTTTCCCTACATACAGCATTTGGTGACCTCAGACAACAGAACTATGGACTGAATCACACCAGATCTATCCTTTAATATGAGGTTGTGAGCCTGTGGAAAACACTAGAAGGCACAGAGTTGTACTTGCTGGCAAACATATTTTTCTATTCCCATGTCACACAGCCATTGTCAGATTAAAGTGAACTGCAGTGAATTAAAGCATTTAATCATCGCAAGCGGTTGAGGGAGAGAAGGTTCAGGTAGCCCATCTCTGGGGGTGGTAATTTTCGGTGAGAGAGATTCCAGTATTGAGCGTGTGTAATAGGCTGTGTTGACTCACTCAGGTGTGTAAGTGTACCTATTAGCTCCGCCAGTCCACCATTATTTAGTGTATTTGCTGAAGTTGTTTTCATACAGCTTTCTGTAATCTGTTCTTTCTTTTTTTTTCTATTTTTTTTCTTGACTATTTTCACTCTCTGTATTTTTTTAAGGTCTGACATTTTGCATGCTCTTTATTGACCAAGAGTATGCTTTTAAGGGTTATTGAATAGCGTGCTGGAGCTGACTCTGTGCCTTTATTTCGTGGAACGATAAGAAAAAGAAACAAAAAAAAACCTTGCTTTCTGATACACACGCATGTCTGAGTGGTATTGATATTATTTTGTATTATAATGTGTTGTCTTTTAATGTGCCTCTATTTGTGACCTGCACTCTGCCTTAGCAAGACCTGTGAAAGCAGTCCCCCAATCTGAGTCTCTGTAGACACTAATGCTGTCATATCAACGACAGCCTGAATCAGAACAACAAGGCTGAAGATGAATAGAAGTATTTACCTCCAATAACCTTTGTCTTAATAGAGCAAATTGCGCAGAAATTCAGCTGCCGCTGGCCTGAAGGGCCCTTTTATCATGCTGCAACCATGTGTGTGGCAGGGTGCGCCTGCACTTAAGTCTGTCACTGCTGACCATCCACCTCACTTTGGCTGAGCTGTATGGGAGAACTGACCCTGAAGAGCAAGGTAGGCATGAGAGGCATGTGGACTCACTCATTGACTCACTGTTACTCCCCACCCCAACTGCATCTCGTTCCGTCTCTCATTTTGCACCTTTTCTGTCGTGCCAGCCTACAGTGTACAATACTATCCTTCTCTCACTGAGGTTTCTTTGTCTATTCATTTAGTCTCTTCATGTCACACACACACACACACACACAAATACACATGAAACTTAGATGGAAGTTCGTGGAAAAACCATAGTTACATTTTATGTTTTAGCAAATGTAACAGAATCAGACAAAAAACAAACAACACAACAAAAGATAAACTGGGGGGAAAAAAGAAAGGAAGAAAGAACTGACTGTCACTGACAAAGAGTAGTATGTTTTCAGACGTAGAAGCAGTCAGGTGCCTGCATAGTCTCCATAGACATGTGAGGAAGGGTGAGAAGACAAGGAGGAATAGAGAGAGAGAGAGAGAGAGAGAGAGACAGCGAGAGAGAGAGTGAGAGAGAAGGGAAGATGAAACAAGAAGCGGGACCCAGTGCCAGGGATTGGCCTCTTGTCACTCACTCAGCGTCTAATGGAGTTGATTGATTTTCCGCCTGGTCTTATCGAGAGGAGCAGCCATCGTCAATAACAATGTTGTGCTCGACGCCCAACGTCTCCCTGCTCAAGAGTGCCGAGACGAGGGATCAGGGGAAGTAAATCTGTCTTGGAAGGGAAAGAGCAGATGGAGGAGGGTGTGTGTGTACTCGTCTGTCTCTCTCTCTCCCTCTGTGTGTGTGTTTATCTGTGTGCATACAATATAATGTCATGTGTATATAATGTGTGTGTGTGTATTTATGTGTGTGTAGGTATGCATAGATTTCTGTATGTCTGTCTTTAAGTCTGTCTGCCAATCTGTTTTTTCTGTCTGTCTGTCTGTCTGTCTGTATGTGTCTTTGCCTTTCTGTCTGTCTGTCTGTATGTCTGTGTCTGTGTTTTTGCCTTGGCTATTCCTTGCCTGCTCCTTTGCCATGAACGCTCTGCTCTGCTGCCGTATTCAGTCATCTGAGACAGAGGTCAACTGGGTCTTTTAGACCAGCGGCATGAGCTATCATTAGTGTCCTCTGACCACCCAAGATGATGATGATGATGATGATGATAATGTCCTAGACATGAAGCTCAGCCATAGAGCAAATGAGGATGAGACAGAGAGAGAATCATACAGAGAAACAATATAGAGAAAGAGAGAGAGAGAGAAACAGATTGGCAGAGAGGGATAGAGACTGAGAGACTGAGACCCCTCTCATTAAATGAGAGACAGATAAATAGACAAAGACAGAGAAAGAGAGATGGTGTGGACAGACAGAAGAAAAGAGAGAGCCACACAGAGAAACAGATGTGAGAGAGAGAGAGAAAGCACGCAAGAGAGACTGACAGACAGACTGAGAGCGAGGGCTCCCTCTAATTAAATGCGCTTGGCTGACAGATTTCCCATCTTCCAATTTCCTCTCTCATCCACTGCCCATTTAGCCATTCTGATCGGCTATTTGGTTATTCCTGAGAGCGGCGGCCATGCGGGTTTAATGCAATTCTTCACTGGTAATTGGAAAGTACAGGTGTGGAGGGGCCATTTGCATACACAGTACTTGCTTATGCAGCAGGCATTTGTGGTAAGGAGACCAGTGTGTGTGTGTGTGTGTGTGTGTGTGTGTGTGTTTGGGGTGGGGGTGGGGGGGGGGGGGTGTCTGAAGGTGTGATGTTCCTGTGATACTGAAACATTCTCAAGTGTCTGATAGGGTATGCTAGCTAGGCACACACAAACAGCAATTACGCAAGGCAGAACAAAACACACACACACACACACACACACACACATATAAACACAAAGAGCGATAACAACATGGCCTGCTTAGTGTTATGCTGTTTCTTCAGAACATCTATTCCTGTTTGTTCTTAGTTCTAGTTCTTATCAGCACTAGGACTAAGTGCTGCATTAAGAGCAAAATGTGTCTCTCTTTGACTTTCCTTCCTTCCTCTCTTTCTTGTGTTTCCATCCTTCTCTCTTTTCTCTGTGTCTGTGTTACTGCTTTAATGTTCATCTATCTGTGTATCCAAATCACACCCACATTCATCTATATGTATGGGGCCTCTTATGCTCCTGCTGCCAGCAGATAAATAATTCATTAAGAAACATGGAGGAGATTATGATGGAGGTTCCATCGAAATGCACATATTTGTGCAAATACGTACAGTATAAGCGTGCTGAGTACATGGACACACATGCACACACACACACACACATTCTCTCTCTCACACACACAAATCACACGCACTCTCAAACAGCAGCACACATATCTGTCTGTACACAAACGTACACATTAAAACACACACACTCAGTAATGCGTTGATATGGTAGCCCCGCTATCTGAGTAATTGCGAGTGATTAACGCGTGCAGGGCCCTAATGTTCAACTTCTGCTTCTACTCAAAATGTCTCATGTATGACATGAATATGTCACAAAAAATTCTTGACTGAAAATCCAAACAGAAACACCTTGCAGTTTGCATATTAAACTAGACAAGAATGCTATATTCTACTGTTAGAGGACTTTGATTACTGCCATCTATTTTGACGTTAGCTGCCTGGGTTGTCTAGCCGCTAGCGTGATATATTTGCTATAGTAGCACCAATTTCGTTCATTTTTGGGCTACTGGCAGTAATCAAAGTCCTCTAACAGTAGAATATAGGTTCAGAGGTGCTGGAGTTCCCCTTTAAGTGATTTCTTCTCTCTGTGTCTTGTATAGAGAAAGCTTAATGTATGTTCCTGTTTTCTACACGTTGATAATCATATTTGTTTGTTGTGTCATGTGACAGGACAGGACAAAGACAAAAAGACAAAAAATTGTTATTTTATATAGTATATTTATGTTTAAACTATATTATACATAATAAAAATATTTATACACAATATTTATTGTGGTTTTTAGATGCTTCTGTTGCTTTTGGAATGACACCCAAGACTGGATAACTCCAAACCACTGGTGGGTCCACAGATGTCCCATTAAGAGCCATGACTTCACCCCAAAATGACAAATTGTTCTGGCAATATGGCCCAGCAAGAGCCTTGTGCACTCACACACATACACAGAGGTGTTCATGAAGCCTGTGGTCTTGCGGTCTCTGGGACTGGCGTGAGGTAAGTTCAGGGTCCCCATGGCTTCCTGCAATCTTTCCTTCCACACCAGCAAAACCAGTGTCCGCGTTTAGATTTCCATCCCCGCTTCTCCTCTTTTTTCACTTTCCTCCAGCTAAATCAATAGCAGGAGAAATGAGTGTGGTCATGCAAGTGCTCACACACACACAGACACACACACACACACACACTCTCACTCTCTCTCTTCTCTCTCCCCTTCTCTGTCTGTTTCTCACATTCATACATACACACACACTGATAGTGGGATAGCAGTAGCATGCTCTGGAGGTCATGCTTGTTACATTCTGTAACCTCGCCCATGATCTCTTATTGTGTCATTTATTATGCTGGCTGAGGCCAACTTCATTCCATATCCCGTAACCCCACCAACAACAACCATGCACACAGACACACACATACCCACACACAACCCCTCCTCCATTTTTTTGCATAGACAAAAGCTAAGGCAGAAACAGGGCTTCTTCTGGCAAGACAAAAGAAGACTCTTTCTCTCTCTCTCTCTCTCTCTTTCTCTCTCTCTCTCTCTCTCTCTCTCTCTCTCTCTCTCTCTCTCTCTATCTCTCCTGCTGCTTCAATCTTGCTCAAGGCCCGATCAGACAGTTCGTCAGAATGAAGCATTGGCTCTCCTTTTCATTAATACACAAAGGCCGTGGATAGCACACACACACACACACACACACACACACACACACACACACACACAACCTTCAATGCCACCATGGTATCACAGTCACATGTTCACACCCACCCACAACCACACACACATACACACACAAGCTTTCAACCATATTCATCATTAGTTTTCTTAATCGACAAGCCCCTCTGCCTTGGACAGTACATTTAGGAGGCCAAGCTCGGCACGCATTGATTTCTTTAGGCTCAGGGCTCCTACAATGCTAGAGCCTCATAGATGAATGGCTGGCTTTTTATGAGGCCTTGCGTGGAGCCGTACTCTTCAGCCGAATTATAATGGCAAGCCCCTCGCCACACATCGTGCACACACACACACACACACACACACACGCAAAGACATGCACACACACATACACATACACAGACGCACACATACACACACATTCACACACACACACACACAACTCATAGCCATTAAGCAAACTTTTCATCTGTCTCCCAGACACCACTTCAAACAAGACCATGGGGAATGGGACAAAACATATCTGAGGCATAACAGTTATGAATACACTACGAGCATGACATAAAATGGAAGCAGGACAGGGTGTGTGTGTGTGGGTGTATGCATGTGTGTATGTGTGTGTGTGTCAGTCAAGCAAAATAGAGAAGAAAGAGAAAATGACTGAAGTTCTTTCAAGGTTTAAATAAGTTGCAAAGTAAGTAATTTTTTTTCTAACTGACAGAATCAAGCTTCGGGCCCAGATGTAGCCTTAGATCCCCTCCCCAGCCCTTTGCACATGTAAACGAGTTATCTTGACGAGCTATTTATTGATTCAACCTATCTCTGCTACCAAACCACAAACAATGCAATGCAATCAAACAAATACTAATCCCTTGAAAAATTGCTTTGACATCCAGCCCTGTTTACACATTACACATTACATCCAGTTTCCCCAGTGCCACATCATATTTCAATGGCATTAGCTCCACAGTCGATATGCGAGCACTTCTATCCCTCTGGATGATGCATTGGCCATGTGAGGCATGTCTTCTCCAGTCCCTGTGCCTGTTGGCATCAGCTCAGGCCCTTCAGAGGCTTTGAAAGGATCATTACTGGAAGCTAGAGAGCCTACTCTACCCACCAGTGGCTGTATCATGGAATGTAGGAACGGAACACACCAAACGCTGCATCACATACACACACACATACACACACATACAGGCATGCACGCACATGCACACACATGCAGGCATGATGCACACACACACACACACACACACACACACAGGCATGCACACGCACAGACACACACGCATGCACACAAACACACACACTGTGTATTACACGTTGTGTATCTCTCTCTCACTCTTGTGCTCTCTCTCTACACCCACACACACACACACACACACACACACACTTCCTTCTCTTTCCTCTTTTCTCACATATATTCCATTCTCTCTCAATTTCTTCTCTTTCTCTTGCTTACACATATTAGGACTGACATAAAGACAGCAAAAAGATACATGTGCACGCACACACACACACACACACACACACCACACACACACACACATACACACACACACACACGCGTGCCGCACACACACACACACTCACACACACATGCACACACACACACACACACACACACACACACACATACACACACACACACGCGTGCACACACACACACACATCACACACATGCACACACACACACAAATCTCCCCACAGATGCTTTCTGTCTGTCTCTCTCTGTTATGCTCACAAATGCTCTTACACACATACACACACATGCACACACAACACAGCCTCACAATGGCCATCTTTGTTCACCGCTCAGTGTTTTGTGTCTTTTGAGACATGGGCTGAAACTGCTCGTTAAAGTGTGTGACATCCACTGGTGGAGGTAGGGGGGCAGTTTGACCCCCCATGGCTCTCCTGTCTCACATACACCCCCGCTGAAGTGAGAGGGAGAGAGAAAGAGAGAGAGAGAATTCTAAGCCCCCCACCTATCCAGAGAGAGAGAGAGACAGAGAGAGAGAGAGAGAGAGAGAGAGAGAATGACAACAAGAGAGAGAAAGACTTTTAGGGCCCCCACCAACCCAGACAGTGAGGGAGAAAGGGAGAGAGGGGGATGACAGAGAATGAGTGTGTGTGAGAGAGAGAAAAACAAAGAAGGAGACAAACAGATAGAGAGAGAGAGAAGAAGAGAGCGAGAGATTCCTTCACCACTGAGGGGCTCCCAGCGCTCAGACGCTTCATGTGAAGACACTGACTGACTGCCTGACTGATTTCTTCAACCTGTGACAATTATTTACAACCACAATCAGAACTACAGTTTACCACTGGGAGATAGCAGTCTGCTTGGGTCCATCATAGTGTGTATGTGTGTGTTTTGGGGCTGGAGTTGAAGGGTCCAATCTATGACATATTCACTCCTATCCCACACACACAGACACACACACACACACACACACCATCTAGTGCTCAAAGCTATGACTACCATGGGCCGATCATTCCCATGCCAAGCCAATCAATCAATCAATTAATCAATTAACTAATTAACAAGAAGCAAATGAGATTAATAATTAATGTGTTGGTGGCGTTAAGGGCACCAGGGCAGATTGCTATCAAGATCAATGGGAGAGCCGGTTGGGCAAAGCTCGTTTGGAGCTGTGAATCAATTGACCAGAGCAAGAGAAACAAAACTAATAACAGAGGGATTGTTTTCTGTATTGATTGCTCTGTATTGAAGGAAAACGACAGAGAAGGGCACACACACACAAAGCAGATTTTAACAACACAAAAGTGGTGTTTAATTACTTCACATTGTGTTTAATTAACTAGCATTAGATATTTCTAGAATAATTTGAAATCAGATTGCATTGGCACATTGCCCACTGATTCCAGCATACAGTACATGGTATTTTCTTACAGTCTTTTTTCACAAGACACATTTTTCACAAGACCTTTACCATTCCTTAACCACCAGCCTGTTTTCTGTCCAAACTACTCCTGATGTTCTTGAAAAAAAAAAAAAAAACATTGTGGTTTTTTCTCTCTCTCTCTCTCTCTCTCTCCCTCCCTCCCTCTCTCTCGCTCTCTTTCTGCATTTTTATGGTTGTGACATCTGTCTCATGGGCCCCAGTTTCTCACTGTTTCATCATACAGCCCATGGGGACAGGGCTAGTAGAGGGAGAGAGAGAGAGAGAGAGAGATGGAGAGAAGGAAGGAGTAAGAAGGAGTGAAGGATGAAAAGACAGAGATGGGAGAGAGGGCATGAGTGAGAGAGAAAAAGATGAGGCGTGACACAGCACAGCTCATTATGCAAGGCAGTTAGGCTTGCTTAGCCGACACACACACACACACACACACACACAGACACACACACACACACACACTCGCACATGTATTCAGCACCCACGGCACAGACAGACAGACTGCACACACATACACACACACATACAGTTATGCACTCGCCACCACGGCACCCCCCTCCATCTACCTCTCTCATTCTCTCTCAGGAAGTTGAGGATGTCAAGCACAAACCTGCCAATCAAACAGTAGCCATCTTGGAGAACCACCCAGGTCTGCATCTGCTGACCGCAGGGTTGCCCCTAGGGGCTGCAGGGACTGTCGAGGGGTGTCAGGGTCAAGAGCGCCTCTCTTCCACCCTCCCTCCCTCCCTATCTCTCACTGTCTCTAAATGTTGTTCAAAGCCTTCTAATGCTCCATAACTGTCAGTCAAAACTCAAGGGTGTGCTTACCTTTCATAGGGACGTCTGCCAGGTGCTCATTGTACGCGTGTGCGCATTGCACACACATACACACACACACACACGCACACACACACACACAAACATCTAGGATACATACAAGTGCAAGCATAAAAGAAATGCTTATGGAATTATAAACATGAACATACAGAGAAGAAAAACACATATAAGCACATATATCACATACATATAACAAACATTCAGAAAGAAACTAACTTTCCTAGGCATCAATGTCAGTGACTATTGTTTGAATTGTATTGAAAGTTTGGACTGCCCTTGTTTTGTGACAGTTTGACCCATGTAATAGATTACACTGTTGTCTCTAAGTATTTACAGTAAGTGTATATCCACATATTTGCATACTGGTGTGTGATAGTGTGTCTATGTGTCTGTTATCCTCGGTAGAGCTGGCTGGCTGGCTCCCTGCACCAGTATCTAGCCTGCCCTCTCCCACTCCACACTCCCACACCCCTACTTGCCCGCCTCTCCCCAGCCATTGTCACCTGATCTGGGATGAAAGTTTGCCCTCTGCCCCCTCTCCCCAACAGAACCAGGAGAAAGGGAGCACCACAGACAGACGCAGTGCGGCACTGATGGCCCGTGAGGAGGGATTAAGGGGAAAGAAAGAGAGAGAGAGTGTGTGTGGTGTGTGTGTGTGTGGTGTGTGTGTGTGTGTGTGCGTGCACACGCATATGTGTGTGTGTGTGTGTGATTAAGGAGAGGCCAGGCCAAGTTACACAGTTTGTTACTGGCCAGAACACACATGGCCTTACCACACTGATGAGCACACATATAGTACTGCACACATAGACACACACACTTTTTCCAACAAAACAGGAACACAGGTACTCTTACTCCCCCCCCCCCAACACACACACACACACACACATACACACAAACAAGCAAATACAATACAAAAGACAAATACACACAAAACATACAGGGCTCTGGACTGTGTTCACTGCTGGTCCTTTTGTTCTTCAGAGGAGCATAAAGAGCTGGGAAATTCAGACCTCTGAATAGGCCTTTAGTCTGGGGACTTATTTGCTCTGCACAGTCCTTTTGCTCGTTCTCAAACACACACACACACACACACACACACACACACACACACACACACTCTCTCTCTCTCTCTCTCTTTCTCTGTATCTCCATCACGCTCTCCTAGGGAAACACCTGCTGGTGGTTGCCATGGGGTTTGACTTGATTGACAGTTCTGCCTCTGTAAAGATCAGAGGGATGACCACTGTGATTACCCGCTCACCGCGGAAACGACACCTCTAATCCCATAATAATCCAGCAGTGTCAGATGGGGAGCATCATGACAACCACTCCTGCACCTTCCCACACAACACGTGTATGTGTGTGTGTATAAAATATGCATTTATGTGTTGTGTTTGTGAGTCCTTATTTGTGTCCATTAACTCAAAAGATCATACAGGTGTCTGTGTTTGTGTATGTGTTACAATGTCAGTGTCTGTCTTTGTGTGTGTGTGTGTGTGTGTGTTTTGTGCGCTTATCAGACGTGTTGACAGACAAGTGGAAGTGTATTCTGGGCTTTGGAGGCACCAATAGGAGTGTAGGCAGCCGACCCGCTTTTCCAGATGGCTCCTCAGGACGACCATTATCTGCCCCATCTGAGGCTGGCCAAACCTGAGACTGTTGATGTGTGTGTATGTGTGTGCTTCTAGCGTGTTTGTGTGTGTGTGTGTGTGTGTGTGTGTGTGTGTGTGTGTGTGAGCCCATACATTAGAGAGAGAGAGAGAGAGAGAGAGAGAGTCTATGCACGTATGCGTATGTGTGTTGTGGTGTGTGTGGTTGCTGTCAGTGTGTGTGTGTGTGTGTGTGTGTTTGTTGTACGTGGAGGGGCGCAAGGTCTTGTAGCTCCCTTCCCCGGAGCCTGAAAGCGATCCCCTCGGCTGTCCCAGCTGTGGGATAGGCTTTCGCCCCCTCCATCCTAGGGAGACGTGGGATAGGCTTACGGCTAATTGACAGGGTTGGCCTGTTCCCCAGGTACGCCAGAACACTGGAATACCTGGGCAGGTAAAGCTCTATGCTACAGCTTTGTGCATGTGTACGAGTATGTGTTTGTGTGTGTGTGTGTGTGTTTGTGTTTGATTCTGTTTGATGCACTTTTCCGCATATTGTGATTGTATTGTGTATTGTATTGTATGGTGAATGCGTGTGTGTGTGTGTGTGTGTGTGTGTGTGTGTGTGTGTGTTTATCAGACTTGTCTGTAACCCAGTCTCTGTGTGAGTATGTGTATGTGTGTTTGTGTAAAGGTGTATCTTTTAGTGTTCTGACATCCCTTCTCACATAAATAAACAAAATCTTCACCATTAAAAATTGACATCCTTGTCTACATTGGTACATTGATATGTCTGTCCTCATCTACAGTGCTTGACAGGTACCCACATTTTTCTATGACTGTGAGGGTTTGCATGCTTACATCTCTTCAATAAACTAAACCAAGAAAGGAAAACAAGCTGACATACACACCTACATGAATATAGGGTCTGACTTGTTGACTCTGTTGACTGTGTGCATGTGTATGTGTGTGTGTGCGCGTACGTGTGTATGATTGTGTTTGTGCGTGTACCTGTCTACAGCACCCCGGCTCGGCCTTATAAATGAATAAACAGAATCGACAGTGGCTCCATTTGGACTAGACCCCCCCCCACCACCACCACCACCACCGTCCCTCAACTCCCCCCCCCCCCAGCTTGATTTGCTGCCCTGGCACCTTTATCTACCTCTCAGCAGTTTACTAATTACACCATGGATACGGTTACCTCAGCTCACCACCCCTGCCACCCTGTTTTTGATATGAGTTTATCTGAAGGCCTCGGCAGGCTATTAAGAACACACAGTCTGCTCCCCTTTCCATCTCTCTTACTCTCTCTATCTCTCTCTTTCTCCCCCCCTCCTCTCTGTATCGCATCGTCTGCCACGCAACAGATCTTGGTGTTGGGTAAACAGATCTGATCGAGAGGCAGGCAGCTAAGTTTACACTTCTGTGCCCCTTGAGGGCACAGGGCAGAAAGAAAAGCCAGAAAGAGTGGCACTATTTAGCTGTTCGGTTCACAAGAAAGTTGTCTTGAACTCCCCAATCGAGCGATATTGCAGTAAAATGGGTGTGTTTCATGGAATCTGAGGAAGGTTAGTCCACCCCCTATCGCTGGGAAACAGCACTAGCACTGTACGCTGACTTTCAAAGGCACAGTGCATGATTCTGTACAGTTGTTGATATCTGAGCTCAACATATGACATCTCTCCTCACTGTGCTCTTGATTGATTGATTGATTGATTGGTCCTGTGTATTTAGTCACTGGAGAGACACTGAGAGACCACACATGCAAGGCTTGTTGTTGTTTCTGGTAACTAGTAAACAAAGATTTTTTGCTATTCCGCTAAGACTTCCAGTATTCAAGGCCATGGATAAAAAAATGTTTCCTTTTCCTTTTTTCGTTCTTTTCTTTTTCTCCAAAAAAAGAAAGGATGAAGGCAAGGAGGCCTCCGTTTAAATTGGTTTCTGTACCATAACATTTTTTTCCCTGCTGGTGCTCAGTATTTCTCTTGTGCTTGTGTGAGCTACATGGTGGTGTGGTGGATAGTCACTCCACTGATTGTGAGTGACCTATTGCAGAGCCCAGGAAGCTCTCTCAAGGCTCTGACACATACTGTATAGGCGCCCTGCTTGGCGCTTGGCAAGGCACGGGGACAATACAATACAGCCGAACAATGAAACCAATCAGCTGCGGGTTTCGACGTGAACAAAGACTTTGCTTGAAAACGCGTCAGCAGGATTGAACTGCAACGGCGGCGGCGGCGGCCTCGCGTCAGTCAGCTCAGACAGGCATGACATAAACTTAACGAGGGCTGGTGTGGGAAGGCAAACGCGCAATCGGGGGGCCTTGGGCAGACGGCCGAGGCTTGATGGAAGCCGAGTGAGTGTTTGAGGTTTAATCTACTTGACGAGCTTCACCTCGGGTCAGATCAGAGACCGGAACCACTGCTCAGACAGTAGTAAACGCCCGAGTGGGCAGACATTAATAAACGATAACAACACGAGGCAGATTCACCTGGGACGATGGCAAGGGTGAGAGCGCGCGAGCGCGAGGGGGCCACTGCTCCTACGCGAGACTGGGCGCCGCCCTCATGAAGAAAGGCCGCTCAGTCCTGCCCGCACGGCCAGCACACCTGACACCATGAGTCCCTTGAGAGGCCGCGCCCGCGCGTGACATGTGACATGCTCCGCTGGACACCAGATTAACTGGGTGACACTATGATAGCCCGACATCGTAAAACACGGAGGAGTCCTCTTTCACAACACGTCTCTTCTTGTCTTTCCCTCGCTGTCTCACTCTCTCTCTCCTCCCCTCTCTCCCTCTGCCCCTCTCTCTCTCTATCCCTTGCTCTCTCTTTCTCTCTTGCCCTCTGCAACGATCTCTTTTTTCACCCACCCACCCATCCATCCATCCATCCATCCTCTCCAGTTCTCTGACATGCCCTCCATCTCGAACTCTCTTTCCCCTCTCTCTTTCTCTCTTCTCTTTCTCTTGGGACCGACATACAAAAGAGGGCAGTGTTCAACCACGCCACTCACACACCTTTGCAGCACAGTGGCTGCCTCGCCAAGAGAGGGAAAAAAACAAAACAACAGCAGTAGGTAAATAACCAGCAATTAAAGCACTTAACCGGATAATTAACATGTGACCTAATCGTATCTAAAGGGGCACAATTAATTTTAAAAGAACAATTTACAAAGTATGAATGTTGGTACACAGCAATTATGCCGTGAGTGGATGATAAACAGGTGTATGGCAAGAGGAGAGGAGTGGAGAGGAGAGAAGAGGAGAGAGAAGAGGAGAGGAGAGGAATGGAGAGAGGAGG
>PYXC01001355.1:1572500-1600000 GCA_015244755.2 Tenualosa ilisha
GCCCTTGTCAGTGCACTGAAAGGAGAGTTTGAGAAAACTTTTCCTAAGAGAAACAGTACAAATACAAATTCTAACTGCTCAAATGAATGGTTTAATAGTTCAATGTCAAATGAAGGTTTTAGAATGATAATACACTTGGAAAGAAATTGAGGATGCTTTTTCTATCTGTCTGACTAGAGTCTTTACCCAGGGTCAGCCATTTCTACAGATGTGGGCACATTACGAAGCATTTTGATTTCTTGTTAGCAATTTCACTGTGATAATGTAGTGTTCATGGTCATTTTCAAAGGGCATTGCTTAAGCAGTCAGATCTGAGATGTGCTGACATTGATATGGTTTATGTTAACTAGTTGAGAATCTCTGACATTTTACACAGGTAAGTCACACCAGTGTTCTTAATCTTTATTCATGAGATCCCTATGGATGCCAGCATCCCAAAGAACGCACCTTGAGCACTAGCTTGACCAAACAAAGTAGCGTGGGGTTGCTGAGGTTATACATGCGTTTCTGCCATCATAATTGAAAGCGCCACTGTCATGCGTTAGCGAGATCGTCAGCCTGACTTCTCCAAGGACACAGCATGGGGGACTGTGGAGGCCTGAGCTGTGAGATGTGTGTGTGTGTGTGTGTGTGTGTGTGTGTGTGTGTGTGTGTGCGTGTGACGTTAATGTATCCAATGCCAGGCGTCTCGAGGACATGATCACTTTGAGATGACGAAGTCAAGGGCAGCCTAAGGGAGGATGTAAGGGAGGAAGGAGGAGGAGGAGGAGGAGGAGAAGGGAAATGAAGACTGAAAGATGGGGGTGCACAGATAGATGTTGCTTACATGCAGAAGAGAAAAAAACAAGAGGCAGGAAAAAGAGGATGGATGGAGGAAGTGAGAGAGAGAGAGAGAGAGAGAAAGAAAGAGTGAGAGAGAGAAGAAGAGTAAGAGCGTTGAGGAGAAAGAGTGTAGGAAGGAGTGATACTTACTAATATCAGCTGGTCCTTCACCTGAGAGCAACAGCATGCTCCTTCAAGGGTAACTGATGTTCAGATACACCTTTGTTTCTCCACCTCTCCCTCTCTCTCTCTCTGTCACTCTTTCTCTCTCTGTCTCTCTCTGTCTCCCTCTCTCTCTCAGGTCTTGTTTACACAACCTCATATTGTTGTTAGCTTTTCTCTCCTTCCCCCTCCCTCTCTCCCACTCTCCCTCTCTCTCTCTCTCTCTCTCTCTCTCCTCTCCCCCCTTCTTCTCCTCTCCGTCTTTGTCTTTTCTTGCTTGCGGGAAATCTGTGCGGCTTGGCGTCCGTTGCCAGCAACAGTTAATCCGCTTCCAAAGCACCTTAACTACGCTGGGAATTCTGCAGATGCTAAATAAAACAACGGGAACAACCATGCACTTAACACAGGCTCATGTTGGCAGAAGTGGCCGACGTCTTCAGATGCCGCTGCAGCCTCCGTCTTCAGTGTGTGTGTGTGTGTGTGTGTGTGTGTGTGTGTGTGTGGTGTGTGTGTGTGAGTATGTGTCTGTTTAAGTAGTTCAAAACAGTCTGCCGTTGTGTGATAACTGCTTGTCTCTCTGGAGTGAGCAGGGAAAAAGTGCACAGCTGAGTTCAACACCAACATCCCTCTAATCGTGTTAAGGCTATTCACCTGAGATTATCCCTCCTCCTGAAACAAGTAAGATGTTACTCTTCCCTGGTCCACTGGAATGCCGGTGACGGCAGGTATCCTGCAGACTGCATGGCTTTACATTTGTATTAGCACAGAGACTGCTGTGTGTGTGCAGAGAACTATTACTCTGTCTGTCTGTCTACAAGTGTTGGCACACTGTCTTGATGATACAGTAGTGTGATCTCTCTCTCTCACTCTCTCTCTCTCTCTATGTGTGTGTGTGTATTTGTGTATATCTCCTTTATCTCTCTCTGCTTTTACTGACATTAATATATTTTCTTTATCCTCAGTATTTGTTTATGTAAATTTGTAAAAATGTTCTTTACATTGTGTGGCTGCATATGTGAGGTGCATATCTATCCGAGCACTGCATTATTCTTTTCTTACATTACAAATATCAAAGATGCTTTAATGTAATTTTTTAAATTTAATTCAATTTAATGAGATGTGTTTACAGATTAAGAGAGGGGAAAAGATTGTGTAAGAGACATAATATAAAATAATATACATAATTAAAAATACATAATATAAAATAATAAATAATACATAATATAAAAAAGAAATATACACACACATATATATATATGTAGAGAGAGAGAGAGAGAGAGAGAGAGAGAAAAGAGATAAATAGACAGACTAAGCAGAAACACTGAATGGACAGACAAATGTGTGTATGCCGGTGGTAAGTCAGAGGAAGGGACGGAGTGAGAGACAGAGAGATTGCAAGAGAGGGAGAGAGAGAAAGAGCTAAAGTAGGAGAGTGAGAGACATGGAATAGAGAAAACAAAACTGACAACCGAAACCACCGGTGTGATTGGCAAAGTGAGGGAAAGAAAGAATGTAAATACGAGACACTCAGAGTTAAACTCAGACAGACAGAGACAGAGGGCAAAAAAGAGAGAAAGAGTGAAACACACACATAGACAGACCGAAAGAGAGAAAGTGAGAGCAATATAGTGTGAAGAGAAAGTGTGTGTGTGTGTGTGAGAGAGAGAGAGAGAGAGAGAGAGAGAGAGACCTTTGTTGCCATGGCTCAGGCACCCCTGCTCTCCATGGGCTGGGGGTGAGCACAGACACCTGGATGCTCAGGTATCATCCCAAACAAAGGGAGGGGTGTTTTTCGACACACAGTCCCCACCCTCCCCTACACCAGGGTCTTCCTGTTCAGTCCACCTCCCCCCAGGGACAGATTGGGCATGACTCAGTAACAGTACACCTGGGAACCAGGAAACTCCTACCAGAGGCAGTAAGACTCTAAACCAGACCCAGTCTCAGTAAAGTAAATCTAAACCTATTACATCTCATGTGGTCATGGTGTAGATCCAAATCATGATGTCTGGTGAGAGGAGAGAAGTTATAAAAAAAAAAAAAAAACTGTTCACTGACAAGATTCACAAATAAAATTATGTGTCAATGATGAAAAGGCAGGTCACAGCAAAATGGCCAGTTAGATGTTATTTAAGTGAAGAAATGAGAATAGTGAAGACAGAAAATCAACTTACTTTGTCTTTTACGGAGCTGAGAGTCTTTTTTTTCTTTACAGAAGAAAAAAAGGTATTGCGAGACTTCTCTTTGAAAAAGTTGTTTGAGAAGATAACCCTGCTTGTTTCAAGCAAGACAAAATGTGACGGATTGATCGATAAAATAAGACAATAAGTTGAGCGGCGATTATGCGATTAAGTGGACTCACGAAAGAATAAAGCCTGTCTGTATCGGATTAAACACGTCAATTTTTTTTTTCCCTCTTCATCTCATCCAATTACTGTTCTCTCTCGCTCATGAGACCTTGGGCGATTTTCGCTTTTATCAAATGTGGGACCCCAATCAGTGTCCTGCAGTTTGCACAATCAATGCCATTTTTAGAAATACAAAAACGGCCGCTCTCTGAGGTTGCTTCAGACTGAGGGAAACTAAGTTCAATGGACACTTTGTACATTATACTTAGACGCAGACCTTCAAACTGTTTTTATTCACAGTGTTTCAGTGTGAATAATAGTCACTCAATTCTAATGTTATTTTTTTTCTGTAACTCGTCGAAAGGAGATGCTGGGACAAAAAAAAAAATCATAAGTTTGCCTGTGTGGAACAACATGAAAATTGATCTGTTTTTGCCAAAGAGAATTCTTCAGGGAGGCTTCTAAATTGTTTGTTGACATGACACTACCTAACCTAAGAGTGTTTTTGTTTTTTTTGTTTTTTTGGTGTCCTGTGATTGAAGAACATCTTACCTCAAAATTTCAATTTAAACATAGATGCATGCATACGTCTGTGTATGTGTGTGTGTGTGTGTGTGTGTGTGTGTGTGTGTGTGTGTGTGTGTGTGTGTATGTTTTCAGTAGGTTAAGATACCCAACTTTGTGAAGATGATGAAAGGTTCAAACCTCGCCAATTACACAGTACAGGCACAACACAGGACAGTATTAATATCAATGGATTGAGCAGAGATGCTTCATTTTGCTCGTGAGGAGTAGGGTGTAAGGATTCATCAGGTGTGCATGTTTCTGAGACTCCGCATTAGGCCAGTGGTTCCCACACTTTCAACTTCATTAACAAAATCTGCACACATATTACATATATGTAGTGGCAACTGGGTTGTATTTAGTGATAGTTTGAGTATTACATCTTTTTCCATGTTGTCTTGGTGGTGGCGAGAGCTGAGAAACTATTCACAGACTTTTTTTCACAGATTTTGTGTACCCTAGAACTGATTCAAGTACCCCCAGGGGTACTCGTACCCCAGTTTGACAACCACTGCTTTAGGCCACAATAGATCTTTTTTTGATGGTGATTAGCAACATGAAATGTCAATTAGTAAAGCAGTAAAATGTCACGTAGTAATGCTTTGATAATAATTACTTTGATGCATACTGTACTGTATGTACACATACAGAGCTGTAGATAAACATAATTAAATTTGGATGTAAATTCAGTTCATTTTCTCAAGGACCATTCATCACAGTGGCTAGTCACTAACACCACTGGAATGCTCAGATTGTGTGGTTTCATGTGCAGATGCTATATGTATGATGAGAACTCCATAAGCAATATAAAAATGACAAATAGATTATAAAGACAAATAGAGAATTTTTATGCACTTAGCAGGAACTGGGCCTGAGTTAGTGGGGCTTACAGAACTGTTTTGGGAGGTTTAAGCCACTCTAAAATAGACCGAACCATAGTCCATTCTTAAATCACATATCGAGAGCTGTAGTTCAAACTAGACAACTTAACTACAGTATAGTCGAACTATCAAACTGTCGAAATACGTGTATATGACAGTGCACCACACACTCTGTCAATTGCGCAGATATAATGTAGTTCAAACTATGATTTTGTTTATGACTTTGCACCTTCTGTGCAGTTGAATAGTTCCAACCTCACAAGTTACTATCTTAGTTAGCAACTACTTTTTTGAGAAATTCACTCCAAATCCACTGTCTGACAGATTACCCAACAAAGTCATAGCCATAGTATAGGCAGTTCTGTGAACAAACACAGTATAAACCATTTCAAAAGAGATGATTAGCTGTTCCTGCAGGGCTTCTATTTTAACATTCAGACATAGCAGAAGTAGCAGATGTTTCTTTCTTTTTTCCTTTCTCCATTATCTTTTATTAACATCAGCCTAAGAGGGACTACAGATGAAAATTAGCCATTGGCTAAATCTGGTACATTTACAGGGCCTGTGTCAATGGGCATGTCAATTAATGTACATTGTCCCTTCCTAAATAAATAAAAAATAAACATAAAACGTTCCTGCATTGTTTTTGTTTTTACCGTTGAAATGGTCCATATTAGCGTACTTAGTGAATGTTGTAGAGATGTATGGAGTCTGCCCAAGTGCCTCATGTCTCACGGCCTAACTGCTCTGCTGAAGTCTGCTGTGCTCTATGACTGATGCCATGGGTGTGGCACAGACACCAGACAGGTGTGGTTGGTGTGCTGTGGAGATGACCTTTACTTGTGGAGACTTCTATCAGTGTGACCACCAATCTGCCTCAGGTGTCCCAAATGATGGACAGCCCGTTTGGAGTGGAGGGGGGGGGTCAGATCACCTGTCTATCACTGATGTCCCTTATGGCACCCATCATGACAGGGGAGGAAAGGAAAGGTGGAAGAAAGGAAAGAGAGAGAAAGAGAGGCAGAGAGAGCAGGACAGAAAGAAGGAAAGAGACAGAGACAAAAGTGTGTTTATGTGTGTGTATGTGTGTGTGTGTGTGTGTACATGAGACAGAAAGACAGACAGAGAGAGAGAGAGAGAGAGAGAGAGAGAGAGATAGAGAGACCTAAAGGTCACCATTCATCAGTAAAATCACAGCAGAACTCGTCACTGTCAGTCAAACCAGATTTTAGATTAGGATCCTCAGAATCTCTGATGGAAAAGGAAGCACAGACAGCAAGCAGAGAGGGACAAACCCAGCAGGGAATCTTTCCCTGTGCCATCTGTGGCACTACCAGGGTTCAGTCTTCCAAACCCTCCAAATCTTCCCACATAACATTTAATATCATCTTATCCACTCTCAGATTACCATGACACCCAGAATTTGCCTGCAGAATCCAGGCCATTTTCCAGTGAATTTTAGTGACATCATGTTTTCTATTAATAATTTTTACATTGTACCAAATAAGATTATCTTAGATCAAACCCTTCATCATTATCACTGTCAGACAGAGGAATACACACACACACACACACACACACACACATACACACACACACACACACACACATACACACACACACACACATACACACACACACACACACACATACAAGAGTAAGAGAAGGAGCAAGAAAGAGTACTCTTTTTAAACCGCTGTGTATGTCATTGGCTTTTGTTCCAAAGGAGGAACAGTATTGAACAGAGAAAGGAGAATCCCATTCAAAGTACCCACATGTGCATTTGTGTGTGTGTTGTCAGATTGATTGAGGTTTTATTGCGGTCTGTACCACAAAAGGCCACCCTGCTAACATGCCCTGTCTTCTCATCTTCTCATCTGCACAGGGAGGTGTCTCTGACACCCCTTATTCTCACTTACGCTAACAGTGTGTGTGTGCGTATGTAACCTTGCTCACTAATCCTGTGGCCGATCTAAATGACCCCATTCTGCTGATGGCTGGTTTGTGGTTGGGGTCAGAGGTCGGCGGCAGTGAGAGCTATCAGTGACTTCCAGAGGAAACTGCTGTCACCCATTGACCTCTCATTAACCTAATCTCCACTCTGTTAAAAATTATCACCTGTCCGCAACCCCTGGTTGTATGTTTGTATGTATATACTAATGGGTTTGTCCATGTGTGTGAATATGTTTGTGTGTGTGTGTGTGTGTGTGTTTGTGTGTATGTGCGTGTGTGTGTGTGTCCGTGACAGCAAGCGACAAAGAGAAAGGGAAACAGATGTCTCTAAGAGTATCATGGTGTTTAGGTATGTTTTCACTGGGCATTACAAGTGAATATGCTCCTGTATTGCATGAAAGACCACGTGTGTGTGTGTGTGTGTATGTATGTGTGTGTGTGTGTGTGTGTGTGTGCGTGTGTGTGTGTGTGTGTGTGCATGACAAGCTTTTAGAGACATTGGGGCTTTCCATCTGTGTATGTTTACATCAGTCTGCATCTATAAGTGACAAAGACACAACAGGCTTTCCATAAACCATATTAGGCATATGCAGTATTTTCCCATGCATGTGTGTTCAGTATGCTCTGTATGTTTGTGCACCTATCAGATTGTGTGTGGATTGAGTGATTGTGTGCAAGTGACTGGATATGTATACATCCCAAAGACTTGGCCCCCTCTGGGCTCAACGGATTAGTGAATCTGGCAGCTTCGTGAGCTTAGCGGCTGGTGCGTTGTTTTTTTTTTTTTGTCAACAATTCGGTAAATATAGGAGCTCGGGTAACGCGGCACAACGCAACACAGCGCAAACCAACACAACACAACACAACCCAATGCAAACCAACACAACACAACGCAACACAACACAACACAACACAATGCAAACCAACACAACACAACGCAACACAACACAACACAACGCAAACCAACACAACACAACGCAACACAACACAACACAACAGTGTGACAGAACAACATGGCACACAACACAACACAACAGTGTGGCAGAATGACATGGCATACAATACAACACAACACAGAGGCAAAACACAACAGCACAACATAAACATTAGCAAAAAATAATAAAAATAAATGGATAGTTAGAACTGAACGGGGCACTAGACAGTTTGACACTCCAAACTAGAACATGATTGTGTGTCGTTAAGAAATATGTGTAGTTCTCATTGAATAGACTCAGGTTCAAGTCCTCTTGAACATAGCTTGCACTCACTTGCATCGTCTTTACTGTAATACAGTGGCCACACATGGTAGGGTATGAACTTATAGGAAAGTATTTTTAACCAGAACACTAACTTCAGAGATATCTAAACAGCACAGTGCTTAGGCAATCTCATCAGTCAAAGGGGTTGTTTTAATTTAAAAGTACTACACATAGCTTATTTTAGCATACATCTAACATTTGAACTTCCTCTGCATCTCAAAATATTAACCTCTCACACACACACACACACACACACAGGCACATGCACACACACACACACACAGAAGCACTTGCACACGCACACACACACACACACACCACACACACACACACACACACAGAAGCACTTGCACACGCACACACACACACAGACACACACACACACACAAGCACACACTTGCTTACATAGCAGACCTCTGTAGCGCCATGGTACCCTGCCTCTCCCTTTATCGCGGTCATCTCTGTCTTTACTGGGGGTCGTACCAAACGACACCTCTATTCATCTGCCTGTCCGTTTAATCCATCTGCTAAGGTTTGGGGGTTAATATGACCCTGTCTGCTCAGGATAACTCATGGACAAGGGACCTAATGGGTGTGTGTGTGTGTGTGTGTGTGTGTGTGTGTGTGTCAGCAGGGAATGATTCCAGATATAAAAACACCAAGAGGAAAAGAGGCATTCAAGACTTTGCCCAGGGGTGTCTCTGTGTGTGTGTGCACTTCCATATGCAAAATGTATGTGTCTTTTTTCATCGTATGTGTTGGCAAAAATACCAGGAAATTATGCTTGCCTATAGAAAATAGCCTACCTGTGGAGTTCATTGTGAGTCACACACACACACACACACACACACACACACACACACACACACGCACACACACACAGCAAGACAGTGCATTCAGACACTCATACACAGACAAACATCTTTAGGCATACTGCATTCCATACACAAATAGCTTGGAAATACACCTATTCACAAACACACACGCGCGCACACACACACACACACACATATGCATGCACGCTCGTGCCTGGACAGTACAAAGACCAGGCATTCAGACACTCTTATTCAACTCTGAGTTCTGACTTCCTCACCACTTAATTTCGTCCAACTCTCCTGTTGGGAAGCAGTTCCATCCTGCACCCCGTAGTTAAATCCAATGGTGACATGCAGTGCATTGGCTACACAGCAGCCAGTACTGTGTTGTGTTGTGTTGTGTTGTGTTGTGTTGTGGGAGACACAATAATTATTTTGCACATTGTTAAAAATTTTGAATCGGGCCGCGTGAAATGATGTGAAGGGCCGGATCGGGTCCCCGAGCCGAGTGTTTGACACCCTTGCGCTGCATGGTTAATGGTTATCTCTTTACCATTCACAAGTCAGATAGAATCTGATCCCCAAAACTGAGACTTTTACAGAAGCACAGGCAGGGTTAGACTGACTCAGTTGTAGTCAGTGTTTTCTTTTGCTTGTTCTGTACAACAAACAAAACAGTGAACTGGTTCCCCATGCTGCCTATGCTGCCTTTAGTTCCATGTACATGCTGAGGCTCTCTCTAGTTGATGACTGTGGCCCATTTGAGCTGATTAGCATTCCATACTTAAAATGTCCACCCACTCTGACCACCTCCGTATATTTCTACACACACTAAGACAAGTGCATGCGCGCGCGCACACACACACATGCTCTCTCTCTCATACACACACACACACACACACACACTCTCTCACACACACACACTCTCTCACACACACATACACACACACACACACACACACATTCATACACTCCCTCTTCTCTGCGAGTGTCTCAGAAGGCCTGACCGGCTGATGAGGCTTTTGTGCGCAAGCCCTGGGAGTTTCCCAGTCGCGGCAGGCGGCTCGAACTGGGCTGGCCAAGGGGAGACCACTCATTAGCCTCAAATAGCCCTCTCCCTCTCTTTCTCTTCCCCTCTCTCTCTCTCTCTCTCTCTCTTTCCCTGTCTCTCTGCCCATAACACACCACCATCACTACTGCCACCCACCACAGGGGCTGCCCACTGCAGGCTGTGGGTGGGTAGGTGGACCTCTTGAGCATGGCAGCCTGCCCGCTCCTCTAAACAATTACGCTCTGCAAGGTCTCAGGCAAACCTGCCGCCAGGCTGCCTTTTTCTGTCCCTGGATGAAAAGGAGATGGAAGGAGGGGGTGATAGGGAGGAGTAGATGGATGGATGCAGGGATGGAGAGATATAGAGATGGATGAAGAGAGAAATGTGAAGGTAGGCAACCTGGTGAGGGGATGGAGAGATTTCATGAGTCATGCACAGGGATAAAAATTTCTTTTTGATAATCTGTGGCACTTTTTTCTGTGCTGAAGCCATACAACTGGAATGAGTGTATTTGTGTGTGTCTGTGTGTGTGTGTGTGTGTGTGTGTGTGTGTGTGTGTGCGAATAAGGGATTTTCTTCTGAATAATGTTTCAATGTTTACAAAAAACCTCCAGCAGAGTATGGCTAGCATTCATTGATCTAAGGCCATATACGTGGATGACAGGGGGTGAGTTTTCTCTTTTTCTAGCAACTGCATGGTCAATGCTTCCCTGTTCTGTTGGTGAGTGTGTGTGTGTGTGTGTGTGTGTGAGTGTGTGTGTGTGTGTGTGTGCGTGAGCAAAGGTCTTTGTAGGGCTAAAAGGTGAGCAGCTGAGAGAGGGAGTAACCGGTGGCACAGTGGCAAAGAAACGAAAAGTACCCTCCCATTAGAACATCATTTTGGCACTCCACGGCCTTTAAGTAATAACACACTGCAGGGTGGAGCATTATCATCCCTCTCCCACATCCCCTTAGCCCCCCCTCCCTCCCCCCAACCCTTCCCCACCGCCCCACACACACACACACACACACACACCAAGTCCCCAGCCCAGGTCAGGTGCACCTGCTGTCATCGACCGTCTGTCCATGAAAAGCCCCCCAAGCACGTACACGCACGCACAAACACACACGCACAGCCGCACGAACCACAGACGCATACACACACACACACACACACAACACACACACACACTTCCACTTCTACCCCCTACATCACGTTCTCGTTCCCAGAACAACCACTCTCTGCCCCTTCTCCGGCACACACACGCACACACCATTCCTCCCTCCTCAAAACAAACAAACAAACAACCAGAAGACAAGGGCAAAATCGATGAACGATCCATAAACATCAAGTTCGTCTATTGTCATCCATCTCTCACTCGCTCTGTCTGTACAAAGATGGAGAGAGCAGAGGCACAATCAAACGCAAAGTTTAGCCCTTCGTTCAGTACACCGGGACACCGTAGGGCTACTAGCGGGAGCAAAAATCATAAATATAATGACCTCGCTTATCTACCGAACTCCGTTGGAAGGCACGGGTCAAGCCAGCGTCAAGACACAAGACAATGTTTTGCTTTTACTGAAACATCAGAGGCGTTTGTGGAGGGAGTCAGTGAGAGTGAAGCAAAATAAAAGAGCTTTTATGGACGGCGCGTCGAGGGGCTTTTTCAAAGTCTCTAATGACGCTAAACTTTGCGGTAACTTTTCTATGAAGATAAAGCCAAACTGTCGATAGAGCTCCCCCCAACGTTGGCCATGAAGCTAAAGTTTGGCCTTGTATAGAAATGTGTGGGTTTTGAATCAACAGAGAGTAGCTCAGAGATAGGCGATAGGACACTAAACAACTTGGCTTGTGTATGTCGTCTTTGCAACACTTCACCTTTTTTAAAAGAAAGCATTCGTAATTAATTGCAAACTCTTATTAAGAGTATCTTAGAATATGACATAAGCTTGTTAAACACCTTTCATCTAAATTCGATAAGAGTCGCCTCGGTCCACAGTCTCTTCTCATCCTTTTCATGTACCTGGGCAGCCTGGACTTTTAATTCATTTCAGAACCTGGACAGCTCCCCAAGAAAATCAAATAAACAGGTTATCTAAAACCTCCGTTTTCTTCTATCTTCCTTGACTAACGTGGACATTAATGTGGTGTGTGTTTTTTAAAATTACATACAAGTATCAAGTCCATCAGAACCGGAACCATAATTCTAAAACTATTCAATTGCCGCCATCAATGTGCTGTTAAACCACGGCTGCCTGCCGGAGTTCTGGATGGGGAGTTGAGTGAAGAGAGCTGAGGCGTTCGCAGCTGCGCTGAGCTGTGAAATTCGGCGAACAATCGGGATCACTGTTCGTCATCTTCTCGCCTTTCCTCTCCATTTGCATAGTCCGTTGTGGTTGATTGACGACCATAGCAGGGCCGAGTGAACTGCTTTTGTTCCTCACTCACAAGCGGATGGCGGGTGTGTGACAGGACTCAGGTGAGGCCAAAGAGGAGATGGATTAGGTGCATATCACCAAGGCGGGAATGGGAACTTGGAGAGGAGCACGCGCGCGCGCACACACACACACACACACTCGCGCACGCACTGTACTTCGAGTACATGATTAAGACATAAAAGTCTGTTTATGTGTAAGCATTTGGACTCCTCACCAAGATATATTTAAACCACCAGGACAAGGTCAATTAAACCCTAACATCCATGACCTTTGCCCTCAGCTTTTGTGACCCAACGTGTATTCTCCCGCCGCTCTCACTTACCTTTCATTGCTTTTGGGATGAGCGATATCAGATTAGACTAGATTGAATCACGTTTTATTCGAGCAAATCATACCACACAAGGTCCTGTCAATCACTCGACGACATGCTAAGCATCCTTAAATTAGCCTAGTAATTCCCTAAAGATCAGAAGTAGTCTAAAGTCTCGGATTTTGATCAGTTTAAATCATTTACTGTGGTTTTGTGGGAGCAGTACGACCTGTGCGGTCATTGATTTCGTGATTCGGTAAATTATGCAGACTTGCAGACCAAGCTTTTTGCACAGAACAGTAGCACATCGCCGGTGTGAAACTGTCACTTTAATCGTGAATAAGCAGCCGTGGCGACTGCGACTTATCCAGAGAGGCTGAAATGACTGGCAACAGTTAGGCGAACCAGAAAATAGCGAAATCCCGAGCAGATGCATTCTCGCCTGATTATTATTCTCATCTGCCGCGCTTGGTAATGAGAACGCCGGCGACTGTTGGCGCTGATTACTGGTCCTTGGGGATCTTCTGTTTTTCCCAAGTAATTGATAGTTAGACCCTGCTCTAATTAAATACGCTGTCTGGCTCATTGATAGAGACTTCGTCGGGCAGCAAGGCGGTACTAGAGAAGTGGCAGGATTTTTTATAAATTCGGTGACAGCATGACTTGAGGAAGCCTTCTTGTTTTATGAGAATATCTGAGGGAGTGGGTGGATTTATTTTTGTGTTATTTGTTCCCTATTCGTGTCGTGAATGTAATATTAAATATCAAAGAAATGCTTGACTCAATGGCTTAAGCAGACTAAATTATTCGGTTATTTATTAGTATTATTATACACAATGCCTTGTGTTCAAACCAACAACTCTTTACATATCCCTCAAAGAAACTATATCTTTTTCTCGATCTCTGCAGGAGACACCCCTTAGGACTTCCAAGGTGTTTTTCTTCTCTAATTCTTTCGCTTTTCCCACCAAAATCTCCGGCCGCTTAACGGGAAAGCTTATAGGATTTTTTTTGTTGTGTGGTCCCGGCCTTGTCCTGTTCTGTCACTTCTCTGACGGGTTCCCCTCGCACCTGCGTCGCTGCCCGCTCCCTTCAGGAATTCGCTGAGGCTTGTAATCAGCTTTGTGGAGCCATTGAGTGCACGGCTCAGTGAAACTTCCCAACCTCACAGCGCGCTGGACCGCTGAATGGGAATCAGCGTGGGGCTGCTCTCCAAGCGTTGGGTCTGCCAAATTCCAGCGGAGTCTCTCACAATCACCCCCACACAGGCTTCGCTGCTGCTGTCCGCGGGTGCGTAGGGGAGGGAGGTGAGGGGGAGAAGAGGAAAAAAGGAGAGGGATACAGAATGAGAAACAGACAGAGTGAGTGAGTGTGTAAGAGTAAGAGTGTGTGTGTGTGTGTGTGTGTGTGTGTGAGTGTGTGTGTGTGTGTGTGTGTGTGTGTGTGTGTGTGTGTGTGTGTGTGTGTGAGAGAGAGAGAGAGAGAGAGAGAGAAAGAGAGAGAGGTGGGGGGGAGGGGTGGAGAGAGGGGGGAGTCAAAGCAAATTCCAACAAATGCAATAACCAATAGCTTATCCTTAATTCAAAGTTAATCAATCCTATTGTCGGAATCCACAACATTCAGTTACCTGGGCTGATGATAAACTGTACTGCTAGCATGCTGCTACAGGGGCTGCTTTTATATGCAGGCCTCTAGAGCATCTATCTTGAATCATCGAAATAAGTAACAAAGGCAGTGTAATCATTTAAACTACTAAACAACAACAGATCTATGCAGACACTTGTAATAAACTTACATGGCCAGGAATAAATGAAGTAGGCCTTAAGTGACTTTTACTGAACACATGTAGTTTAATTCATGAATTATTGAGGGACTGCACAACATTCTGTTAACATGTTGTGTAAGCAGCGTGAGGCAAAAGAAAGATTTGGAATATAAAAGTTTTTAAAAGTTGGTTGATTTTTTTCTGTTCTTTTTTCTTTCTTTTTTGTGGTTGCATTTGGAATGCACAGCCACGCTTGCGCTGCTTAAATGACTGCTCCAATGTCGCAGCAGATATTGCGGCTCGCGCAGCATCTCAGCTCTTGGAAGGGCGCGGGATTAAGAGGCTGCAAGATTGTTAAACATGTCAACGTGTAATTGCACGATAAGGCCCTCGCGAGGAATTTATTGGCCCAGTTGCTATTTCTATTCCTCCCTAATCTCGTTCAGCACATTCGTTCCGTGCAATCTGTCTCCGTAATCTTCTGTGACAGAGCGGCGACCAATAGTGGCGAACAGGATTTTTTTGGGAGAGGGGAGAAAATATGCAGAGGCGTGATAAACTGATGCTAATTATCCTCATTTAGGACAGCTAGTGCAAGAGATCGGGGGTTTGTGTGCGAGCGGCAACGGCGAGCCAACGGTGGTGATGGCTTCCTAGCACTGAATATATCGGTGGCTACAAGATAAGGCTATCGCGCAGTGAGGCGATTTATTGGTCAGTAGCTTTCGCCGCCCACCCGCTTCTCCCCACCTCGCGCCCTCGCCCGCCCGCCCGCCCGCCTGCGCGCCCCTCTCTCCATCAACAGCCCTGCACTCTTGCAGAGTAGTAAATTATTTGAGATAGATTTACCAGAACGGTTCTCTTTAACCTGGCAATCTGCCGTGACGTGCTACTCCGCCTTTCGGGTTTTCTGAGTTAATCCATGTAGCTTTTCATCTGGAGATAAAATAAAAATAGCAGCCGGATGGGCAACCCCTCCGCTCCCTTCCGCGCGCAGAGTGGGCGTTTAATTGCTCTAAATTCTGGACATCTGGTCATCAGTGCTTTAGCTTTGTCTGCGTAAGGTTGCAGTATGCGCTTGGACTAATTTGGTTTGTTGATCATGTATTTCTAGACATCATTTAAAAACAAAAAATAGGATTTATTATCTGTAAAATATTGATCACACCTTTGCCATGGTATCATGGCAATCACTGCTAAAATGGCAAAACGTTTTATTTTTAAACAAACACTTTTAATTGCCCATTTAATCGCCCATAGAACCTATTGATGTAGCCGCATCTATATTATCGTTTTGAGTGCTAGGGCTAAACCTTATGTTTAATTAAAAATAGGTTTGGGGTATTCTGTCAGTTTAAAACCACAAGGTGTATCTCTGTGAAAAATACGCAGTGAAAACCTAAGCAGCAAAACCTTGTCAAATTAATATGTGATGCAGCATCATTTAGCCTAAACAATAATAACATAAAAGAGGGGTCTGATTAAAAAAAAAATTAAAAAAGATTATGATTTCCTTGTTTTTCGTTTCAGAAGGTACTGAATGAGATGTAATAGCATCCGTAGTGCTGGGGATGTAATAGCTTCTCTAGTATTGAAATGTAGGCCTACTAATTGTCTATGAGGAGTGATGGTCGCTGCGCGACTATTAGGTTTCAATTAACCCCCAACGCTTCAGAACCCATGCGCGCTCGTGTGAGTGTGCGATGTAGGGGGCACAGACCGCTGTGGGCTCCCGGTGTCCCCTCACTGCCCATGCCACTTGTTGCTTGGAGAGCTCTTGGCGGTGACGTCATGGTTCCGGTGTGTAATTGTTCGCGACTCTGACTCGCCGATGACCCCGGGGTCGGTGTCTCGGTCTAATCCGTTTCTCCATGCCACACACCAAACACACGCTGCTCTAGCACTCTCTCAAATACACTAATCCCCAAGGAAAAACTCGCTGACTGCCTCACAAACGATGCAGCGTTTTCAACTTTTTTTTAGCCTAGCTAAATAAATAAAATGGCAAACAAACAGGAACTACTACTGAGGTAGCCGACTTAAATAACTGCGTTAGCACGTGGAAGATGCTCAGATGTGTACATTGCAATCTTAAGAAGTGTTTAACATTCCGAACTGCTAAGTTGCAAAAAATAGTAGTGCTTCTTGCATGACCGCACACGGGCAAAAACAGCACAAAGTGCAGCATCCAGTGAATAATGAGATTTTTTTGTGTTCTCGCCATTCAGTGTGGAAGCCTTTGTAGAGCGATCAAGGCAGAGGGCTCGAACTTTGACCCCCCTGCGTCCAAAACAAGCTGAATGAAAACTTTCTTTTTTTCTCCCTTAAAAAAGCCATTTTAAAACTCTCTCCTATTACAAGGATTATGTCTTCCTCAAAAGCAATTGCCAGCTTATTCAAAAGTCTGACGACCACTATTTAGTGGGCTATTTTGTGTGAATAATCACAAATATTATGCACAAATAGCATATTTTGTTATGCGCATGCAATTTATGCGTATTTTATGCGCATAAAATGTATGACTACAATTTCTTCAATAACTTTGAAAGTCACATATTTGTATGTATATAGTCGTACTAAATTAATAAGCCTACTAGGTCATATTTACAATGTGAAAGAATGTCAATTAAATCTTTAGAATCGGAACCAAGTCCGTATTAGTGGCCTAATATCTAGGCTATTGAACATCTTGGGCAATGTTTTAATAACTACGCCTCGTCTTAAGGAAGAGCCGCCGCACAAACAATCAAAAACTTGAAACTTTTTTTAGTCAGTATCGTTTGAAATAGTAGCAACACATAAGTGGTCACATCATCTTGTGAACCGTCTATGCCATAGGCTACTGAGCACCAGAAAATAGGACAATGCTGCTTTCAAGTCAGCAATGAACTACAAATCTGTTTCAATTAAGAAGCGTTCAATTTTTGTCATATTGTCACAATTTGAACATTTAACTGGACAAACACAACAAACTTTTAAAGCTTAGCAGCAACAACAAACATGCATGGAGACTGCAGCAGGCTTCGCTGCCTCAATAGAATGACGTAGAGGCCCAAAATTGAAATGATTAACTGTTGTACTGCTTGATAACCTAGATAAATACAACATCAACAAACAAACGAGATAACCGCACATTTTAAAATATAGGCATAGGACTTTTCTGTTTTTATCTGCTTCAAATTAGGCTCGACATGGGCCAAATAACAGCACAAGTAAAACAACCCATGGAGCCTAGTCCTTTGTAGCAATTTATGATAGAAACGGTTTGGTTATAATCTCGATTGACACCCCCTGATTTCGGAATTTGCAATATACCGACCAATTCTCTTGGTTTGTAGACATCTTAAGATTGCTATCAGTTCTCCGTTTGGGTAAACACATTTTTAAGTTAGAATGAAAACATTTAGGCAAAGCTAGTATTAATTTGACATGGTCTCTGTTATTGTAGGCTACTCTGAGATTATTATTGCAGTCCTCCGTCTTTGCCACAGCAGCGTGTCTGGATTTGGGCCTTAACCAGTATAGCCAACCTCTAGGGGATTTAAACAGGAGTCTACACTAAGCATTACTAATTAATACCTGTTAGAACAAAAATTATATTTGTGAAGTAGTCTACTTGGCAAAACAAATGCATATTTTGTAATTGCATCAAGACAAATGCATATTTTGGACTGTAGTGTCATGAAATGAAAAAGCAAAATGTGACCATACTCTACAACTTCCTTTAGTACCGAGAAAAGTAGTTATATAGTCTATTATTAGGATGCCTGAAAATTAAAAATTCCTTTGCTAATATTTTGACAACACATAACAAAACACTGTTTATGAACCAGGGCAACATATCTGTCAATTTTATTTAAACCATGTTCCAACGCAAAGTCAAGATTTGAACTGGCAAAATGCATTTCATAAATTATGTACAGCTGCAGTTGTGTGCCAGCCTTTTAAAATATTAAAAGTTATTCACAATTTACAGGAAATATTACAGCAGAAAGGGAATAACGCAAGAACATTAATTCACGTTTACAAACGTTTTGGTAAATAAGCAGTTTATATAAACTTTTAAAAACACTTCTCATTATTATTCATAAAGGATGGCCTACACTATTTTTATTTTCTGATTAGGATGTTTTTTTCGCACAAAAAGAAAAATTTTGAAAAGTAACACTGAACTGAACATAGGGCGAATTTCCCCTATGGCTTTACATTGCCAAAAGCAACGTTAGTTCGAATTCTTGAGTGTGGACAGAATTTTCAAACAATATTCCACAAAAGAAATGCCATATCATTGTTTAATTTTTTCACTTTTTTCTCTCAAAGTAAATCGCACAATATTAAGTCTACCTTTAATTTACAATAACATAAACATTCTGTACAAAAGGGATAGGTCAGTGACCATCTAGAAAAAAAAGAGGTAAATATTTGGTTACGCGATTCTGGATGCGTTCTGCAGTTGTCTCGTGAGTGAAATACTTTTAAATATGTGTCAGGGGGACGGTTCCATTAACTCCGGCAGCTGTGCTCTGGTAATGCTGCGGCAAAGCATGGAGTCTGCTCTGTACGGACGGGTCCCCAGATTCCCCGGTTGGTAAATACATGCTAATCATTTCTCTCAAGTCTCCCGGACAGGGGCCTCTGGAGTGTGTGCTGACTGGGGGGCTTACGTTCGGCTCCGACTTCACCAGTGATCCAAGCGTACCGATAGAAGCCGGGGAGGCGACACTAGAGTTCTGGTGCTGAGAGTATGAGATCCCCCCGTAGCCGGAGGGAGAGGCGCTCATGTAACTCTGGGAGTTCGAGATGGGGCTGTACTGGAGGGTCGTCATGTCGTAGCGGTGCATGGGCTGCGGGTTGTGCGGATGGTGGTGGTGGGCATGGTGATGGTGGGCTCCGGTGCCTGGGTGTTGGCTGTAAGCGAGCTGCGCCTCCTGCATCATCGCTGCAGCCGCAGCAGCAGCTGCCACCTGTCCCGAGTACGCACCATTTGCCCAGCCGTTCATGTGGGCATAACCGGCGCTGGCACTGCCGCCGTGTCCCCCCGGGCTTTCCAACCTCTGTCCAACCCCTCCCGAATTCATCCCGACGCCGAGACCCACGCCTCCGCCGCCACTCGCCCCACCAAGTAGACCACCAGCCAGAGAGTACTTGTCCTTTTTGAGCAGCGTTTTGGTCTTTCGCCTGGGTCTGTACTTATAATCCGGATGCTCTTTCATGTGCATTGCTCGTAACCGCTTCGCTTCGTCGATGAAGGGCCGTTTCTCTGCCTCTGACATCACCTTCCATTCGGCTCCGAGTCTTTTACTGATCTCTGAGTTGTGCATTTTAGGATTTTCCTGGGCCATCTTGCGTCGCTGGCCCCGGGACCAAACCATGAACGCGTTCATTGGTCTTTTAACACGCTCTTGGTTATTTTTGCTCCCGGCATTTGTCCCTGTTTGCCCCGAATTCGTGTTCGTTTGGGGGCCGGGGGAGTGGAGGTCCGTTTCCATCATCATGCTATACATTCACCCGGCTAATTAACTTTTCAACCAACACAAGAAAAAAACATTCAGTGAAGGCGCTCAAGTCCAGTGGAACAAGCGCAAACAAGCGGACTGGGCTCCAGATAAAGCGAGTGAAATAACCTGTAATATAATCCAGGAAGGTGTTTTCGCAGGTTTGTTTTACCCTGTATGTTGCCTCGACTCCGCTTGCCGTTTCACATCCAGCGTAATAGAATGCGCAGTTGAGCTACTTTCCCTAGTGTAGTTGAGAAGTTAGTTTAAGCGGCAGCCATATGATGCGCTTTGACAGCGATTAGAATGAGCAGGCGGCCAATGGCGTTCTAGAAAGGGAGCAATTTGCATGGCAGTCGGTCAGGTGACGTAGAGAACGTAGAAAGAGCTAGTAGGCGGGGTAGGGTGAGGGTCAACTCCACCCCTCCCTCTGAGAGTAAATATTGTAGAACTAGTTTGGGAAAGAGAATATGCGCTAAGTGAAATATCTAAGGGATTTTAAAACTGCGATTAGATATTTTCTCTGAATATTGCTAACTTATTGGGCTAATTGAATGAAAACAGCCTATACTGTTATTTGCAAAAATAGACTATGCATGGAAGCAACAAATATAATACTACTTTGGAACGAGATAATAGCCTACACTAAATATTTTAAAACCAACAGACCATTTCTTCATTTAAGCAACATTAACTTAAATGCTGAAATAAAACAAATACTCACAAATCCTCATAACAGGTAGGCTTCACATTCACACACATTCACTGATTCAAGCAAACACACACACACACACACACACACACACACACACACGCATACACACGTGTTCAATCGGATGTCTTCCTTACTTTAGTCATATGTGCCATTACATCTAAAGAAAAACTTCTTAATAGAGTTATATTGCATTTTATAAACAACAGCTTGTAGAAGCGCTGTACACCTAGGTGCTTTAGGGGATATGGAAGACTTACTGCACGGAAGTGTATTACCGCCGTCTGCTGGCAGAGAAAACTGTGAGACTGCATGGTGCTGAAAGACAGCGACCTATAGGATCTTATTTACCATTAAGTAGTGCAGTGTGAGCATTGCCAAGTCCTATAACTTTAGCGATGTGCCTTTTTTGGAAGGGACCACGTTTAGCGAGTGTTAAGACGAAATAAAGGACTGATGCGTGTCATGGCATTTCTTGCTTAGTTCTTGACTTATCGGACTTGCCTTCATCGGGTCCTCACGTTTCTCACTATAGGTCTCCAGCAACAAGTTTGAACAGACTGCGGGTTTTAGCCTTGACTAGAGCAGCTTAATTAACAGGCGGGCATTGTTTAAAATAATGACGGCATTTAGGCTTTAAGACACAGGATCCGCGCGGATATCACCCTGTGCGCCACACTCACACATATAATTCAAATTTCACAGTTGACCTGCTCAGAAAACATCAATCAGCCGCTAATTGGAGGCAAAACAAAATATCCCTGCCCCGCTGCGCAGCTAACGATTCTATCATTGTACCAAATTTCATGGCTTTTAATTTTGCTAATATCAATACATGTATGGGAGAGAGATGCGTGGATCTCCAAACCGACTGAATTGCATAATTAGGTTAACGGCTTTGCAGATGGTTATTGTACCCGCTAGTCCGCAGAGAGATTGCCTACGGAGTGCTTCTGAATCTTGTCAACAAGAACAAAAAACATTAGACTGTGGATATCTATATGCATGACTGCTTATTCGTGTAAAACATGAATAGGCCAACATCAACAGTGATAATTAGTCTATGCCACACAAGAAAACATATATTATATAACGCATGCAGTATTTTCTTCAAGAAGGCCCTAAGGCAACCGGTTTGACAATAACAACATTGAGGACTTGTGTGTCGGTTTCCCATTACTATTTCCTTAATTTATGTAATCCCTCCTGTGTTAAAATGTAGTGCAGACTGTGATGCTTATAGCCTCAACTGATGTGTAGCCTAGTGCTTTATTTGAATGCAGGATAATGTTTTGTGAAATACACTAAGCCACATTTTCTTCAGTGCCAGGTGTCAAAAATATATTATTATTATTATTATTTAATAATAATAATAATAATAATAATAAAACTTATCCTATTGTTGTTGTTATTGTTGTTGTTGACGAGGAAAAGGTGTAACTGTTGGAATAGTAAATGCCATAGGCCTACTCTATGAGCGAATGAATGATTACAGGAGCATGTTATTACTATACTGTATCCTATTACAGAATAAGAATAATGAGGCAAATAAAAGCATGTAATGAAATCATATCAGCAGAGACAGAGAAGCAGAGAAGAAATGACCAAAATCAATTAAGCTAATCTATTAATGATAATATGAACTAGGCTACAATCTTTCTTACAGCAACTTTCTATATAAACTACACCATATACAATATAACAAAAATTACAACTACGTCTACATACCCTAGTGAAAGTTTTATTATTATCATTATTTTAATCCCTCTGGCAAAATTGTGTTCTCATCCCCCACTGTGCAAACTTCCTCTACCACACACTCACGAGAATCAGCGGTTCTCGTGGGACACATTCACGGTTACTGTGTCATTCTGTGTCACTCGCCGCGCGCTTTAGAAATTTCCGTTTTTCTTTGTGCGCACTCTGCGGAATACTGTGCACACACTGTTGGCGCACGTGTGAGTGCAGGGGTCACGGCGGGTACTCCACCCCTTCGGCAGGGGCCGGGAATGTTGCTGTTTAAATCATTTTATTTGACTAACCTTCAAACTTTCTACATTTCACATCACTGTAGTGTCTGCCTGGTGTGAGAATGTATGCAGGCTTGATAAACTGTGTTTTAAACAAATTGATGCTTTTATATTGACGTGAATATATTGCGAGGTCCACTAGCCTACTTAAAATCCAATGCCATTCTACAACTCCTTTAAAAGAAGGCTTTGTTTTTGTAATTAATTTTTAAAATTATTATCTGCATCAGTTAGTACAAGAGGGAAGTATATTTGTATATAAATTGTCAAAATTTCGCCATTAATGGACATGTTAGAAATGAATAGCCTATTATAAAATAATAATTAACCATTTTTTGCTTCCATGTTGGGATTAAATGGGAGATAACTTTATGAGCCATTGTATTCATAATTTCTTCTTGTTAATTCTTCATGAAGCGCCTGTCACCTAAACATTGGCCATTTCGATTTAATTGCTTAATGTTTTAATTGTTTCCAGGTTTCAGCACGGGCTAAAATAATACCAAGCGCGACTCCTTCACAACGACATTGTATATATGACAAGTTTCAGCCGTTTGTTTGTATTTGTAAAGTGAAACAGATGCGATTAGGTTCGGTGGTAAAAGTCAGGTTTTGATGGCTTAATTGCCGGATGCTGTTATCTGGCTAAAACACCTGTTTCATGAGGACATCCACTAAACTTTGTCTGTTAATCAATTTTTCTTTCGCTCCCCGACCTTAAGCCAACTGAAAATTTGTTGACTGGGTGCTTAAAGATGTCACGGGGATTTTTTGTCACTTTTGTAAAATTAGAGCTTGAGGAGTCAATGTTTCTTTCTACGAGCGCGTGAGTGAGTAAAAGTGTATTCTCGCATGAAGGTCTGGAAAGAAACATTTTGCTGGCAGAGCAAACGACGGATAGAATGTTTAATAGCAGGAAAAGATCTGCACTTAGAGTGATAAAATCAAATTATCTAGCGCAGTGATATCTGTAGTCGGTGTTTTAAGTCACAATAAAATTGAAAATAGATATCAGAAAATATAAAGCAATCCTTTGCGCGTACACAATCACGATTTCAGGAGGCACGTGACATTTAATGAAAATACTCGTGTAATTTTATTCAAATTCCATTCCAGTGGAATTACACCAGAATCACTTTGTTAAACGTAAATATAAATGGCGCGTACCCAACTGAGATTGCCTTCCCAATGCCAGAATTAGGCTACTAGTAGCGACTAGGCAGCGAGCATAGTGGAGGAGGCGACAGAAAAAAAACTCTTTAATCTAAAGGACCGTTCTAGCCCTACAAAATGCATCAGCCAACAATGTCACTACTCCTGTTGTACTTTTCTTAAGTCGGAGGACCTAAGAAATGAACAACCAATAAACATCTGATTTAAAGACACGCGCCTCCGGTTTCCATTGCTGACATACAGCAAGCACCAACGCATATATCGCGGCTATTTTTATCCCGTTGCATAGGCTACATTCTACGAATTCACAATCTTTGGAACTAACTGAATGTAGTCATTAAATCGTTATATTGATTGTATCTTTTAGTTACACACAGCCTATGTCTACCGAAAAAATGAAAAAAAAAATCATGATATTGTGGAGAAGAGACTTGCCATTGCAGGATATCTAATACAAACTTACGCGAGTTCCATTGTCCCTCATGTGGAGAAAGTAGCGTAGGAAAAGTATTCTTCCTCAAGCTCCTATTGCCTGTGTCCTACCCTCGTACCGCCATCCTTTCTAAAATCTACCTGCTCAAAGTGCCAAGGCCGGCGGTGCCCAGCTCCCAATCCCACAACTCAACAGACACTGAGGAGAGAGACAAGAAAATGAAATTTATTATAGACTCTAAAGACAATTTCAAGTTATTGTTTCTCCCGGCGAAAGGGTTCCTTCTCACATAATGAAGCGCCTTTTGTGTGGCACGGAACAATACAAAACAAGTATTCTAATAAATAGCCACTTTTTTGTTCCCTCTCGAGGATGAATGGAATCGAGCGGTTGGGTTTGAAAGCAGCTGCGTTGCATTCAGGATAGGAGGGGCGGAGCCTTGGCTGCCGGCGCCTCTCCTCCTTGGAAACGGACCTGCAGAGACAGGACCGGGCTCAGGAGCGAACGGTGGCTGACTGCTGCCCTCGGCCACAGAGCCGGAGCACAGGAACAGTGTCTAAATCTTATTGCCGGAAGATTAGGTATCATAAGGGTTTTTAAAAATATTTATTTATAGGTCTGCTGTTGATTTCATCACATATTATGTAGCCTAATGCATTCAGTTATTATTACAGCTTATGGTTAACTTAAGCACAAAAAATGTAATATTTGGATGACAAAGAACTCTATATGCAGCCTATTGAATACGCATTTGCCCTTACCAGAAGGAAAAAAAATCCAATTTGCTAATGATTTTCAGGCACATTACTATTCTTAGAGTATATTAGGCCAAGCTATTGATAAAACTAATGAGGGGTCCTACCAACCACTGCGTTTCAGTGGAACTCAGTGGCTAATGACTGTCCAGATTCTCCACAGGCTTATAGGAGCTCCATGCCAACCCTAGCCAACACTGCCCTAGGCTCCCAGGCACAGCTTGTTGCCACGTGTCTTTGACAGCCCGTCAGTCCATTGAGGTACTGTGCTTGAGTTAGTGGGCTGCACTTGCTCACAGCCTGGTCATATACCTGTGTGTGTGTGTGTGTGTGTGTGTGTGTGTACATGTCACTGTGAGCCTTACAAACTCCAGCCTAGGTACTATATAGCCTACTATATGTATAGTGTATATTTACCACCCAAGGAAGAGTTCTGTCACATTATTGTGACTGCAGACTGTCATTATGCACTGTATATCTGTTTCCCACACACACACACAGAAGCACACACACATAATCATACACACAGTAGGCCCACAGTAATCCTCTCTCCTGCCATCTCTGGGTCTATACAGTGGGATTATGACAGTTTCAAGTGTCAGTGTGTGTAAAGTGTGAATTACAATTTAGGTTGTGACACACCTGCATTTCCACATTGTAATGTCTGTCACTCCATATAAAGAACCTTGTGGAATACTGGTGATTCAAACCAGTTCTGCTATGCAACCAGTGCAAAGCATCGTCTGAATTGACAATGTGAACATCGTATTATCTATTCACGCACGGACTCGACTGGATTCATAAATCAAAAAGAGTCACTTCAGAGCGTGAGGAAGCTTAAATGTTTCCTTCTGAGGGCTGGGAATCCAGAAGGCACTGTGCTTGTGAGAGCGATGCCAATTTTCAGTCAGATACTATACATCCATTTACAACATCTACAAATGAACGCTGTCCGTACTGAAGCTGCTTTGAAATAATATCACAGCAGAGAACTACTAATCCATTTTCCCATTCATTTCATCAAAGCAATCCAATGCTGTAGCTCTGTAGTCTAAAATCACATCAAACCAAATCACATTTCCTTTCCATCCAGACCATTCCTGCCATCTCAGTATATACGTCAAACAGATTACTTGCCTTAATCCCAGTCTGTCATATTCCCTGTATGTTACTGGGAATAACATTCTGACCAGGTCTTATCTGCCAGGACCAGTAACAAGGCATTAGTTGTTTGAAGCAAAAACTTGTTTAGATGGTCAATTAGACCCCAAATATGGTGGCCCACCTGAATTAGTTCCTGTTTGCTCAAAGGGCTGTATACCACCGAACGTGGCTCATGTCACATCAAGGAACTGATTGTAATTACACACTAGTCTTCATCAAGTCTTAGTGGGGCGGTCTCTGCATTAACCCAAGGCCTTGGCCTGCAATGGTAGGCACCAGCGGTTGGTCTCTCAGCTTTTCCACAGAAGCGAAGTCGGAGGTTTCTGGCTCTGGGCTTTTTTCCTCCTGGGCATGTACTCCAGGAGGCAGCCAGCCAGAAAGGGGCTGTGGTGCTATCATGGCATCATTAACCCCCTAACGGGCACCTGTTGAGAGGCAGAAGCAGAGAACCCCATTAGCAAACAGTTCATTAATCCCTCGCCGTCGCTGCCACTGACGATGGTTGTTTTCCCCAGCCAGCCATGCAAACACCTCTCCTTAATCACGCATGCCCTAACACTGCTGCATTAATTTCATCTCGCAGAATACACACACACACACACACACACACACACACACACACACACACACACACACACACAGACATCCCCTCTTGCTATTAGCATCTTACGGCTTATCAAAGACCTCTCTCTCTCTCTTTCACACACACACACTTGCATTAAAAAGCACATCAAATGGCACATAGAGGTGCTTGCCGAGTCTGTCTCCACCGGTTACCGGTGCAATCTGTCTCCCGAATTTGTCTGGGCGGTGTGAATGGGTAGCACCGTGAGTGACTGATTCCCCTGCCACCACTGTGCCCATGTTCCAGCACGCTAAACACTTGGCAGGGATAATTACAAATCATCCTGTTGTTTGGCTCCTCTCTCTCTTTCTCTGTGTGTGTGTGTGTGTGTGTGTGTTTGTTTGGATGCTAGAAGCTCTCACTCTCTGTTGCAAAGCAAATGATCTAACCTTCCATCAGATGGGCTCATTAGCGTTTGTCAATATTTCTTTCACTTCTTGAGCAAACGTTTGTAGTGTTTTCATGGTAGAACCCCCCCACCCCCCTGTTTCATGATATTCTGCAAAACACACACACACCACTCGACACCGGGAAGTGAGCAAACAAGTGTTAAGTCTGCACAAAATAATATGTTTTTTTTCCAAAAACTCCTGAAGGGTGTATGGAGAGAGAAACCTGTCAATCACGCAGATACACAGTCCTACTGGCATTCCCGGAATACTCCCGAAAATAATCACCAAACAGCACCCAAGATCTGTAACCCCACACTGCTTCTGGAATCACCAAACCGAAAACACCAAAACATTCAACCCCCGATGCTCCAAA
>PYXC01001355.1:1602500-1605000 GCA_015244755.2 Tenualosa ilisha
TGTGTGTGTGTGTGTGTGTGTGTGTGACTGTGAAAGTGTGTGTGTCTGAGACGAGTATTACGAACCCTCTCTTATTTAGTAATTTCTGCCATATTCTAACTGTGTAACATGAGCTCTCATCCGCAGCCATTATGTCTGGTCCCTGGGCCATCTTCTCTATAGAGCAGGGAAAGACTCTGATCACTCTCTCCAGGCAAGAGCTTTCTCCACCGCGCTTAGAGAGCGGGATCAAACTGCAAATTACCCCTCCACCATTTTTGTCATTACAGCTTCTGAGACACACACACTCACACACACACACAGAGCAAGGCATAAATGTACACACACGCACACACAAACACGCACACACACACACATAACCACACGCACACACACACACGCACACACACATACACACACACATAGAAATTATACATTGGACAGAATCATAAGGAGAAGGGGTGAGATAAAATTTAGGAAGGGTCTGTGTCAGTCCTATTCACTATGAATATTTACCATAAGAGCGCATTCTGCATATAATCATTACCTACAACATCAATGGCAGTTCAAGTCCTGAGGCTATAAGGTTATTTGCAAGTAAACATTATTCCAGAGAGCTGAGGTCATGGTTTTTACAAAATTATTTTAATAAGAAAATTATACAAATTTAAAGACTTACAGCATTTCTTGCTGATCTTTCTTGTGATTGGTAAATCAAATTAACTATACCTTTTTTGTTTTCATCATCGCTTTGCTGATATCTTTAGGGTTTTAGTGCATTTTAAATATTTCTCCATATTTTGACAAGAGACTACAGAAAATTTTTACCACCATATTGTTGCATCAAATTTAGAAGTATGTTATGTAAATGTTACAGAGTGATAATGACACTACATATTTCTGCTTTGTCACACTTATGAATTATGCATTGTCTTTTGTCATTTGTAACAAACATTGTTAGTGTTTTTTCAGTGTTTTAGTGTTTAAAATTTTTGACAATTCAAATTCACCACATCCAGGAAAAAATCTATTTAACCATCTGATGACATCAATTTGCTAAAAAGATTCAAGATTCAAGTAAATTGTTATTTTCTCAAGGACTTGCATGCACAAAACAATTAAATATCATCCCCTTAGCTTTGATCAGTACCACAGGGAAGTCATAGATAATTTATACTTAAGAAAATAATATGAAAATAACACCTAAGACAGCAAATAGGGTTTAAAGACACCTAAGACAGCAGAAGAGCTATAGATGAATGCTAAAAGCTTAACATGCTAATGAGGAATGGTGGCTAAGTTCTATGCAGCACCATAGTAAAGTGCAGGTGCAATCAGTCCATACTGTAATTAGCATGTGCAGTATGACATGTTATGGTGGCGGAGGACGAGGGCACAGACAATTCTCTACTGTCAAATAATGTAAGCGTTAGCAGATATGTCATCTTTCAGTTATTTGAACTCCGCTTGCTTAAAAAAAGCTTACAAAACACATCCCATACATGCCTTGTCTCAATAGCACTGACATGCATCATCCATGGTCAGTCTATGGCCTACACCATGATTCATTAAGCCCTGATTCCCATTGCAATTGTGTGTATCCAGCACTAAAGCTAGACATCTTTTCTCTTCTTTACAGTCCAGTCCTCCATGAGATTCACTGCTGTTTTATTACACACACACACACATACACATGTACACACACATATACACACACACACACACATACACACTCCTCCAGCACTCCATTCCTCTGTTTTCTCTTTTTTGGCACTTTTTCACATCTTTTTTTTACAGCAATTATTGCAAGATTTTAAGCATTGTTCCAATGTTCAATTAGTCCTTACACCTTTTCTCTCTCTGCCTTCTTTGATTGATATATGATGAATGTAATGGTTTTAACCATCCGCAGACAGATCACTTAGAGGGGCCCTGTTAATGGGGGAGCTGGAGGTGGGGGGGGGGGGGGGCACTCGAGACCCGGACGATGTCAGCTTCTGTCTAATTAGGCCGTGTGTAGCTCATTACCACTGCTAATAGGGCCCTAACACTAATGGCTATCAGACAAGACACCCCAAAAAAACAGACAGAAGTGAGAAAGAGAGAGGGAGAGTGTGAAGAGAGAGGAGAGAGAAAGAGAGAGAGAGAGGGAGAGAGAGGCAGGGGGAGCAGAGAGGTGGTGAATAAGACAGAGAATGTATGTGAGTGAGACAGAGAGAGAGAGGAAGAGTGAAGAGAGAAGAAAGAAAGGAGAGGGAAAAAGGGAGAAAGTGGTTGGATGAGTGAGCGACGGTGTGGTGAGAGGAGGAAGAGAGAGAGGGAAAGAAAGAGAGAGGGACAAGTATTCATTTAGTCAATGAGCTTCTAAGGATCAGGTGTGGGGCTGCTTTTTCTCGCTTTGCTGCAAAGACAAGGTATGTTAGGTAAAAAGGGAAGAAAGAGAAAGAGAGGAAAGTAGAGAAAGAGAGTGACGGAAAGAGAGCATGCAAAAGTCAAGGGGAGAGAAAGAGACAGAGAGAGA
>PYXC01001355.1:1610000-1612500 GCA_015244755.2 Tenualosa ilisha
TTCTAGAGCAATGTTCAAAACATGTAAAGATTCTAGAGCAATGTTCAAAACATGTAAAGATTCTAGAGCAATGTTCAAAACATGTAAAGATTCTAGAGCAATGTTCAAAACATGTAAATATTTTAAACCAAGATTCAAGCTTTGCCTCCAAATACAAATGTATTGTGTATTGCCTGAAATTTGGGTAAAAATTTGAGAGAATTTCTCTCTCTCTCTCTCTCTCTCTCCTCTCTCTCTTTCTCTATCTCTCATAATGTATGTCACATCTGATATTGTCTGATATTATTGCAAAACCATGCCAAAACTCAGCCAAATCTCAACCAGAAGCAGTGTGAGTTGACCACTTATTTCTCCTCTTGGTCCATTAAAGAAAAATTAGAAGAAGAGTACTGCATACGGCCTCACCTCATATTTACGTTGGCTGTGATAGTGTCTCTCTCTCTCTCTCTCACTCTCTCTCTCTCTCACACACACACACACACACACACACACACACACACACGCACACACACACACACACACACACAAACCTCAAGGGTACAGAGGCTTCAGAAATGCACTTCAACCACTGTCCGGTATCCCAGCCAATAAGTTTATATTCTAATGCAAATGAGTAATGCCATTAATGTTTAAATTTATTTTGGCCTCTCATTTTTCCCTCTCCCCCAGTCACCCCTCCCTCAACAAAATACATCTGCCTACACAACTGGGATAATTACCTGGCTTTCCAAAATGCATATTCCATTTACTCAGGAGAATGTTGTTCATCAAAATCGACTTTATTTTGTATGATGACGCCATTTATGGGCAAATGGCATTCAGGTCATTAAAGGCTAAACAGGCTAATGAATTTTAAACAGCCGTTGAGATAAGTAAATGTGTACACACGTAGCCATGGTTAGCCAGTGGCCCAGTAAATGTTTTTATCTCTGTGCCGCCTTTCACAGTAGTCCTGAAATTGAAGTTCTTGTTATTCCTGATGTTGTTGTTTGTATGTTTGTTTGTTGTTCTTTCAGACGCCCCAATCTGTCAATGTATTAAAAAAGCTCTAAGAAGGTGAGTGGAGGGTTCACTTCTTTTTAACTCTTCTTTTTTTTCTTTTATGTTTTTTTTTTTTTTATTGTCCTTCATCCTCTGTTTCTGTGTCTTCCGCCAACCCTGACTGCCCACTAATCTGTTTGCAATAACTTCAAACTTCCAATGAGATTAGCCTGCTTTAGAATGAGCTTCTGTTACTCTTACTGCGTTCATCTGTCCTGTTTAGAAAGCAACTCCACACCAAGACTCCCTATACTACCAGCCCACTCTAACGATGTACACGCTTGTGTGTGTGTGTGTGTGTGTGTGTGTGTGTTTGTGTGTGTGTGTGTGCAATCCCCCCCAATGATAAAAGTAGCCAAAGCTTCCTGAAACAGGTCTTAAAGAATTACAAGCAAACACACACACACACACACACACACATCATAGGTCTTAAGACCTTGAAGAGAGAGAGAGAGAGAGAGAGAGAGAGAGAGAGAAAGAGAGAGAGAGAGAGAAACACAAAACAAAAGAGAAGAAAGAGAACATGCTTGTCATTCAGCTGTATTCAGAGTTTGGTTCCAAGCAGTGAGGTAGAGATTAGTATACAGAGAATGTCCATTGGAAAAAAGACACACAAACACCCCCAGTTGTTGTTGTTGTTGTCGTGTGTGTGTGTATGTGTTTAATCCAGGCCGAGGCGAGTGCGAAACGCAAATGAAAGGCAAAAACACTCGCCTCGGCCCCCGAACCCATGACGCCTGAGAGGCAAAGAAATAAAATCCAGCTTGCCTTGAAAGCCATGAGCCAAGAGAGGCTAAGATCTTCAGATGCCTTTAGGAACAAAATGATCAGTGGAGATTAAAATAGGCACAGATCCAAGGTGAGTCTGATTTTACCCGACCACAAAAGGTGAGATCTAGCCACCCCAGATCCATAACAGGGGCTCTGAGGCAAAGCTCACCCACCAGCTGGTTTTGCCTATGGAGTTCCTCTCTTACTACCCCACAGTAATTGGATGTACAGTAATTGAATGTACGCTTCTCTTTTTGCACCATAACAAATGACACTGCCGCTTAAATGACACCATTCGAGCTTTATTACGCTACACACTGTGTATTGGGTATCTCACTTATTTGTATTATATACAAGGCTATTTGTACTTTTTGCTATGCGTATATTGTCCTTGCTATGTGTATATTGTCCTTGCTATGCGTATATTGTTAAGCTTTGTCACTATATTTATTGTCATTATATTGATATTTGTTTATAAGATGTTTAATGTTCACTGTGGGCCTGGGGAGCGCCGTAATTTCAAATCCTATGTGTGCATCCTGTACATATGGCTTTTGACAATAAAGCTGACTTTGACTTTGACTTTGACTTGCCTGTATAATGTACACTTTCGTCCTGCACGGGTCGACACAAGAACCACACACGCGGTTCCTCAAGTGACTGCAGAGGAATGGTCGTCTGTGCATTG
>PYXC01001355.1:1617500-1625000 GCA_015244755.2 Tenualosa ilisha
AGTGTGTTTGTGTGTATGTGTGTGTGTGTGTATATGTGTGTGTACATATTTGGCTATAGGTGTGCGGGGGAAGTATTATAGACGTCACCTTCACTTCTACTGACAGTAACTTATGATTAAGTGCACAGTACACACATGGGCATGCACCACATGCTAACACACACATAAAAACACTCAAACACATGCACACACATTATAGGTACTTTCATACAGGTGTACATTCACACTTGTGCACAACCTGACACACATACACACACACACACACACACACACACCACACACACACACACACACACACACACACACACACATAGTTTTTGTAAAGCCTTGAGAATCAGGTGGAAGTAGTACAAGACGGATTGCACAGACAATCTGGTTGAAGCTCTTAATGAGCTTGTCGTAGCTGAATAATTAATTTCTAATACAGCCTGTGCCGTTGTTTACAGCTCTGGGGAGTCTTTTGTATCTGATTGAACAGCTCAGTCACTGATCTATCAAATGATTTTTCTCTTGTGCGAGAGAGAGACAGAGAGATAGAGAGAGAGAAAGAGAGAGAGAGACAGAGAAAGAAGCCTGCAGCTCAGATTATATACAAGGAATGTATTCACTTTCTGCTTTTCTCATGTGAAAGATCCATGCACGCAGTGACTTCAACATTTTCGGCTTGCGTGACATTTTTTCTGTGTGCCGTTCACCACACCAAGGACACATATCTGCAGGTGGAACAAAACAAAGCTACTGAGACCAGCTCACACCTTGGTATGGGCTGTAACATTTGGCCTTGCGCATGTTTGACCTCCCTCCTTGGGAGAAAAGTAAAAATTGAGTGTCGGTTGATCAGCTGACAGTAAGAGGATGAAACAACCTTTTGTCCCTGCTTGGAAGGTCAGACCGAATGACAAACCATGCATCGGTTACAAGGCCGGTGAGGAGCTTTGATATGCACATGTCAGGAAGTGTATTGTGCCGACAACTTTGGAGGTCAGGCGAGTGCAAAGATTCCAACAGTGTTATGCATTCAGTCAATAGAGAATATATGGACTATGTTATTGTGTCCTCTGTCTCTTGTGCGCTAACATGTACAGATTCTTCAATGCTCTTAGCATCAATAACCACATTTCTCTGTATGTATGTGTGTGTACGCGTGTGTGTGTGTGCATGCATGCAAGTGTGTGTGTCCAGGTCTGCTAAAGTTAAGAGATTCCTTAACAGTCTGGGTGTGGATATCCAGCTTCCTCAGCGTGGCCTGACTGAGCGGGCAGTCTGAATAGAGAGCTTAAACAGAGGGAAATACTCTTCTCATTGTTTGCTGCTTGCCGCGGGTGTTACGTTGGCCACGCAGAACTTCACGCTTTTGTATGCCGAGTAAAATGATCGTGGCCCTTTTCATTGTGCCAGGGTCAGACACAATGTGTAAACAAAATGATACGACTATTAAACTTGCATGCAGCTCGAAATTCAGCGCAGATTTGTTTCCTGTTTAGAAAACCAAAACTAACAGTTGCATACAATCTCAGTAACAATACCTTTACCTTTCTACCCTGTAACATCAGCACCAGACAGTTGTTCATTTAGAAATGTACCTAATTATTGCAAAATAAGTCAAGTTGCTTTAACAATGTAAGCTCAACACTCTATGCTGGTCTATACTAAGTGCTAAGTGCTATTCTATACTGAGTAAAGATTTATTTTATCTTAACTTTTTACTATCTTTTGACCCAATAACACTTATCATGTTAATCACATTTATTGTAAGTATTAAATATAAAATTGTATATATTTAAATATATTGTAAAACAAGCAAGACTTCTTTAATGGCAAAAGTTACTTTACTTTATAACACAATATTTCACTTGTTCAGTAAATGTTTCTTCTAACGTGGGTTTAGGGAATATAAAGGCTATATTTCTGCCATGGTGACAATAATCCAAGGTCACTGTAGGACTGGCTGTTTTAACTGTGGTCTCCTGTGAATGGTGGACATAGTGTTCCTCCTCAGGCTGATATGGAGGTGAATGGAGGTGAGTGGAGGTGAATGGAGGTGAATGGAGGTGAGTGGAGGTGAATGGAGGTGAGTGGAGGTGAGTTTGGAGGCGAGTGTGGAAAGGTGCCAGCACTGAGGAGGCCCCGGGGCCCTGGGCTGGTCGTGTGAACCCCTGTCCTGGCGTCCAGTGGTAAGCTGAGCTGACAGAAAATAACCCTAATTAAAGACCTGACAGGCCACGCTATCATATTCAGCCACCTGCTTAATAATACACAAAAAAATTAAAGGGGGAATAATATACACCCCCTCCCTTCACACACACACACACACACACACACACACACACACACACACATACACACATATACACACACACACACACATACACACACTCACACACATATACACCTCCTTCACCTCCACCGCCATTTAGCCCATCCAGTTGGTTTCTATTCATTCTTAATTCCCCCCATATATGTACACACACACACACACGCCTACACCTACACACTCACATACACACACACACGACATTTCCCCTGGGAAGTCCTTCGTTCACACAGAGGATAGAGGATCATGAGGGGTCTGGGCTCCAGGAGGTGACTCCAGGAGCAGGAACAGGAACATGAGTGACTGCCAGAGACCTGACAGACCTGACACACACACACACACACACACACACACGGCAGCAGAGAAAGAGCCCAGACGGCAGGGAGGGAGCAACACAGCCCACGCCTGACGAGTAGAGACAAAATATTTTGAAATTTGGGGAGATATAATATGCATGAGTTGGGGAGAAAAGAGAAAGGGATAAAGAAGAGAAGACAGAAAAAAAGAGAAGAGAAGAGAAGAGGAGAGGAGAGAAAAGAGAAGAGAAGACTGAAGGGCCTGAAGAATTTTAGAAACAAAACAAAAATGTAGGAAAAGGAAGACATACAAAAAACATAGTGGTACGGGGAAAACAAAACACACAAGAATAGAACAGTTTATATAAGAATAGATAAAAAAGAAGTGAAGAGGAGAGAAGAGAGGGAAAGAGAGTAGTATAAAAAGAACACAGGAGAGGAGAAGAGAAGGGAGGGGGGGGGGGGGGTTAGATTGGGAATCGCTGGCTCATTATCTGATAGATTTCAGGGCTATTTGCCACTGTTTTTGTTCCCACAGACAGTGAGCGGCACACAGAACTGCCTGGGAATGGGACACTCAACACCAGAGCCATCATCCACGTGAGAACGTTACAGAAGGCCCTGTAGCTAACGCACCCTATCTCCCATCTCATCGCACACACAAAGACACACACACACACACACACATACACAAACATACACATACACACACACACACACACAGCCACTTATTCACAACATAGTCATGGAGGCCTGTCGACAGGCTTGTGGAAGTCATCAAGGAAGGTAAACTCATTCATTCACACTCATTTTCAACATGACGATCGCTTTATAAAATCTTAGTGGAATAAGATGGTTTCTTACTCCTTGTCTGAAATATTTTGTAGATATTTAAAAGATGAAGGCATCTTAACCTCATTGGGCTTTCATAAGAATTTACTGGGTAGTAGATTTTTTTTTTACTTTTCTTCTTAGAACTTTTCCAAGTTTGCATATTTTTTTCTTTGACCTCTTCCTCCAAAATGTGTATAATGCATCCGCCATATGTGTGTAACTCTTTCCTCAAAGGCCCCAACTAGGACCATGGAGTAGGAATCTCATTTGACAGAGAGGCAAAGACTTTGAGCTAAAAACTGTTTATGAACAGCAAGTAGGTCTGCTGCTATTCTGCAGCACTCCAGAAAAAGAAAAGAAAAGAAAAGAAAAAATTGGCACAGTCCTGTGCAACCAAACAGGGCTTAACTTAGCGCTGGGTGACAGAGGATGACAGCAGTCTTTCAGACAGACAACAAACGCTGAGCTGAGCAAAGGAGCAGCACCAGAAGGCTGAAGGTTTTATTTGCCTCTCCCACTCCCCTCCAGAGGATTTCTGTCAGAGAGAAGAGCCATCTTATTTAGGGCGCTTAAGATTCTCCGGGAGCGCGCAAAAACTGTGACAGGTCCTTTGGAGGGATCTGTGTCATGGAGGCGAAATGAAGCAAAGGCGAATGCAACAACAAACACACATACACACACACACATACTCAGAAGCACACACACTCACATAGACCCCCCACCAGTCGAAAGGAGTTTGACTAGAAGTGTCCACCCCTATAAGCACACAAATCCAGCATAATCCTGAGAAATTACACAATCGCACAGCCTCCTCCTGACTAGAAAACACAAAAGACGAGGGATTGAGGGACGTCACTCGTCTTTCCCACTTTTTCACTGTTTTCGCCGATCGCCCCAACTCTTCCTGTTCGAGGCAGCAGTTCTGTAAAAAATTGTAACGCAGCAAAGAATTGTGGGTAACACCAGCAAAAAAAAAAAAAAAGACACCCAATGTTACTTGATCGTCTCGACGGCCAAAAAGGTGACACTTAATACCAACGTCAGCTTGTTGACCCCGGACAGGCACCCCGCTAATACAACCTTAATATTTCATCAGCCCTCATACACAAGGAAGTAGCTCCCATAATTAGACTAAATCATTAAAGGATTAAGGAAAGCGGCAAAAGGAGGGAAGGGAAGAGAGCGATTACTCAGTTGGACGCAACATACTTATACCAAAACATTTTGCACCACACCAAACATTTTGCAGAGGTGGATGTTAGCATCGCACAGGACTCCACAGTCCACTCTGACAGTCACATAACATGCCAGAGTGTGTTTCCGTTTAGGTCACTAGTTTACAGTTGCTATACTATACATGTTGCTGCCCCTTCTCCACCTACCCTGCACCAAACACCCCTGCCCCCCGGCCCCGTCCCTCACGATCATTCGTCCGTGTTCGTGGTGTCCCGTGTAGAGTGTGATGATTAATTGATGTGTGTAATCTGCGTAGGGATCAAATATTCAGGCAGCCAGGGGGGGAAAGGTAGCACTACCTGTAGCAGAAGCAGCAGCAGCAGCAGTGATAGTAGTAGTAGTAGTAGTAGTAGTAGTTGTTGTAGTAGTTGTAGTGGCAGTAGTAGTAGTAGTAGTAGTAGTGGTAGTAGTTGTAGTAGTAGTTGTAGTGGCAGTAGTAGTAGTAGTAGTAGTAGTAGTGGTAGTAGTTGTAGTAGTAGTTGTAGTGGCAGTAGTAGTAGTAGTAGTAGTAGTAGTAGTTGTAGTGGCAGTAGTAGTAGTAGTAGTAGTTGTAGTAGCAGTAGTAGTAGTAGTAGTAGTAGTGGTAGTAGTTGTAGTAGTAGTTGTAGTGGCAGTAGTAGTAGTAGTAGTAGTAGTTGTTGTAGTAACAGTAGTAGTAGTAGCCCAGTAGTAGTAGTAGTAGTGGTAGTAGTTGTAGTAGCAGTTGTAGTAGTAGTTGTAGTGGCAGTAGTAGTAGTAGTAGTAGTAGTTGTAGTAACAGTAGTAGTAGTAGCCTAGTAGTAGTAGTAGTTGTAGTAGCAGTAGTAGTAGTAGTAGTAGTAGTAGTGGTAGTGGTAGTAGTTGTAGTAGTAGTAGTTGTTGTAGTAGCAGTAGTAGTAGTAGTAGTAGTAGTAGTAGTAGTAGTAGTGGTAGTAGTTGTAGTATTAGTAGTGGTAGTGGTAGTAGTTGTAGTAGTAGTAGTAGTAGTAGTTGTTGTAGTAGCAGTAGTAGTAGTAGTGGTAGTAGTAGCAGTAGTGGTAGTAGTTGTAGTAGTAGTAGTAGTAGTAGTAGTGGTAGTAGTTGTAGTAGCAGTAGTAGTAGTAGTAGTAGTAGTTGTAGTAGCAGCAGTAGTAGTAGTAGTAGTAGTTGTTGTAGTGTAGTCGCAGAAGTAGTTGTAGTAGTAGGAGTTGTAGTAGCAGAAGGAGTAGTAGTACTGGTAGTAATATTATTATTAGTAGTAGTAGTAGAAGTAGTAGTAGTAGTATTAGCAGTGGTAGTAGTAGTTGTAGTAGTGGTAGTAGTCTTAGTAGTAGCAGTAGAAGTAGTAGTAATAGCAGTAGTAGTGGTAGTGGTAGTAGTAGTAGTTGTAGTAGTGGTAGTAGTATTAGTATTAGTAGTAGCAGTAGTAGTAGTAGTAGATGTAGTAGTGGTATTAGTATTAGTAGTAGTAATAGTAGTAGTAGTGGTAGCAGTAGTAGTAGTAGTAGAATTGAGTAGTAGTATTGGTAGTGACTGTAGATGCAGACATAGGGGCTGTCGAGAGCCACTGGATTGCATGGGCCCTGGGTCATGTGATTCTGTGGGTGTGGAGTGAGCTTGTTAGTTACCCTGCTGATCAGAGGGATGGGGGGGGGGGGTGACGGGGAGAGGAGTTGTTTGGGTGGAGGGTGGGGGGGCAATGGCTCATTAACCTCTGGGGAGATTGTTTTCACTCCACAGGTGACCTGTGGAGGATCCTGAGACGAGATCAGATGGGGATGTACTGTATGGTTGTGCATTTGTGTGTGTGTGTGTGTGTGTGTGTGTGTGTGTGTGTGTGTGTGAGTGTGTGTGTGTGTGTGTGTGTTTCCGTGTGTGTAAGGAGAATGCAGTGGTTGGGTTGGATATTTCTTGGTGTATAGATGTATGGGTAAATGATAGTGTGTGTGTGTGTGTGTCCAGTACACCACTTCATCAGTGTCCTGGAACGGTTCAATGCCCTGCCTAATTTGTTCCACATGGTGGCAAACATTGCCTCTGCAGTGTCTGACAGCAAGGGGTGAGCAGTCATCCAAATCCACACACACACATACACACTCACTCACAAACACCCCTGCCCCCTATTCTGGCTCCTCAAATGGTCACAGTCCCTTCTTACACACACACACACACACACACACACAAACACTCATGTCATGAAATACTCAAATACACTTACACCCATACTCACACTCCTTCCTCCTATTCTGGCTCCTCACAGTCACGCACCACACACACACACACACACACACGCATACACACTCGGCATTCATTGGCTTCTGATAAATTAATGTGTTGCTGGCATCATTACTTTATCAGACTCCCACTAACACTATTATTTATAATATAATACATATTTCATCCACTGTAAGAGAAACTCACACACAGCCACCCCCCGCCCCCCCCCCAAAAAAAGTCCTGAAATACAAACTAAAACATCTGCAAGTTTTTTTTTCCTCTTTCTTTTTTCTTTCTTTCTTTCTTTCTTTTTTTTTTGCAAGACACGACATTCGGAGTCAGCAACTTTTTGATAATGCCAGCTAAACACGCAGCGCAACTCGATTTGGGCGTTAATCGGCCGCGGAGAAGCAGGCTTTGTCACAGCGTGAGCCAGAAGCGCAGCAAGCACAGACACAGGAAGGAGAGGAGGAGGAGGAGGAGGAAGAGAGGAAAAAGATGAGGAAGACGAAGAAAAAGATAGGATGAGGAAGACGTGAGGATGAGAGATGGGGGGGGGACTTCTGGAAATGAAAAAAATTGACGACAAATTAATGACTCACAGAGCTCAGATGTTTAAATCGCATCGTGAACTGGAGAGGACAC
>PYXC01001355.1:1632500-1640000 GCA_015244755.2 Tenualosa ilisha
TTCCTCCCAATCATGCCCCCCCCCTCCCCCCGAAAAAAAAAACATATATATATTGCTGCAGTCTGTTGTTGATCACAATACTTAACAAAGTTGTTTAGCATGTTGACACTGGCATTTTGAACTAGGCTGTATAGTATCCACTTGATAAATTTTTTTTTTTTAACATAAATACACTTAAAATATAATATATTATTTTATAAATAATAACATTTTAATAATTTAAACCACTATTTCAACTAACATGTTGAGTCCACTGAATGAAGCAACTCACATGGTAATATCCAAACTACAAGCACACATTTTCCATGTTTGCATGAGATCTGGACAAATAGCATGATTATATGCTACGATAATAACATACACATGTCTACTTTCTGCTATAACTGTCTGCCTACATTCAGTGGGAAATCTAATGGAGATGGATGCAGCAGTGAACGAGTCTGTCTCCTCACATGGTAACCCTAATGACCTCTATAACACAGCTCTCACTGACTGACACTAGCACTCAGCCTGCGCACAAAGCTAATCTGGACCACAGCATAATGGCAGATAGATGGGAGGATGATTACCGCTGGCTATTCAACATCTTCAGCTTATTAAAGGCAATGGAGAGGTAAGTAGGTGCTCATCAATCATATGGGATGGAACCGCTCAGGCAGGAGAAGAAGAAGTGAAGTGTTATGTATGCTTTACATTCTCTTAAACCAACATTAATTACATTCTGTATGAAGTGTTAATAAAACATTAATAACCCATGTAAATATTGTTTTGCAATGTTTGTAAATGCTGTCATTACTAGTTTGTTCATGTAATTGATGTACTGAATGACAGTCATTTCAGATTCAGAGTTTGTGAAGAACGTGTCAGCATTATGCAGCACACATCCAGCACACAAAGCTAATATGGACATCAGCATAATGACTGATATGGATGGACGAATGATTCCCTTTATCCATTTAGCATTCAGCTTACTAAATGCAATGAGATGTAGACATTTAGCAATTGGCTGTGAGAGACAGTAGAATACACCCTGGGTATAGAAGGGTCTACATAAGATCTACATAAGGATTCCCTTAACTAACATGAAAAATATGCCTCTCTTCACTCTTCACTTCACTCTTGGACATGATTGGCAGGTATAGTGTGTTGTTCTATCAGTGAATGACTTCTGCTGCTGCTGCTGCTGAAGGCCAAGGCATTTCAAGCCATTCCTATAATGCCTGTACTAGATGTTCAAATCAGCTTTTCTTTGCTCCACAGCACACTCCTTCCTTTGCCAGAACTATCAGACAGGGCACCACACGTGGATCAGACAGCTGTCAATCCGTTTGTCTTCTGTGTCATACTTACTATAACAAGTACGACTATACGTGTTCACTAAAGTATTGTCAGGAGATCCTTACAACATCCGACATAAATACACACACACACATATATATATATCTATATTGACAGTGCTTATATATACATATTAGTGCTGTCAATTGATTAAAAATTAATTACACATTTAAAGTTTCAATTTTTTATAATTTTTTTGAAGAAAGAACTTTACACATGCCCCTGGTTGGCGCAGGCTTCAGCAATGTAGTGATGGGTTTGAAAAGAACGACCACATGATCTTTTAGTCATCCGCCATTCATCATTAACAGCAAGTTAGGCAGTAGTCTGCATCAGCTGCACACTGTCTGTGCCGACCACGTTTATGCCAATTGCTTGTCAAAGGTAGTGTAACGTATGCATCTGCTTGATTCATTTGCATTAAAAACAAAAACAAATTAAACATTAAATACTCCTTAAAATTTTTACATGTCAATAATCACATGTGTAATGCATGAACATTGACAGCACTAATATATATATATATATAATAGAATCCATGGTGGAGCATTGGTTAAGCCACATAACTGGAAATCAACTTCATCGTCTGACTATATACTGTATTTATAGTTTATATGTACTTTATACAAATGGCACTAAACAAACCCATCATTTACTCCATGGCAGCATGTCACTTCAGACAGAAGACAGAAATGCAGAAATATAAAGATGAACATTATGTTGTCGACAGCACTATTGCAGTTAAATGTCAAATAATTCTATAGTGCTTTTTTCTGCCATGATATTATATCTATGCGATGATGCTTGAACTCGTCTTCCTCGAAGGCTCAGTTGTACAGTCAAGTTGTCTTTTTAAACAGATACACACAAACACACACACACAGACTAGACAGGAAAGAGATTTTGGCAGGGAAGAACTGATATAAAACCTAACAGAAAGGCTAGAAGAGAGAGAGAGAGGGAGGGAGGGGGTGACAGAGAGGTCTAAAAAGGGGTTAAATGTGACTATTGCGCTATTATGCTATCATCCTTCCATAAACTGAAAGAGAAATTAGCAGAGGAATTAGCAAAGCAATTACCACTTTTAATTGGACTAATTCTTCCAGTCTTGTCACAGCTGTACCCAAATAACACTCAGGCTTTTTTTCTGGCTTTCTTTCTTTCTTTTTGCACACCCGGCAAACTGTTATTAATTTTTCTCATTTGAATTGGCCCTCTTTCACCCTCTGACACCTGAGAGTGCCGAGGGTGAGTCCCTGTCAGATTCCCACACGATTACGACCCCTCTTTGCTCTCGCTCTCTTTCTCTCTGTCTCTCACACACACAGACACACACACACACACACACACACACACACACACTTTCTCTCTCTTTCTTTTGTCTCTTTTTTTATTTGTTAACTCTTTTAGTGTCTTCTTCAGTCGCAAGTTCACTCTGCTTTCCTCCCCCCATCTCAAACTCTTTATTATTTCTCCGGTTTATTCTTTCTCCATATTTTTTACCACTGGTTTGATCCTTTCATCATCTCCAACTCCATCTCCTCTCTCTTCATTCACCTGCACCTGTCTGTGTTCCAAATGGATGTTTGTCTTTAGTCATAGTTCATTTGTTTACTGCTATCTTACCACTGCACCTGTAAACATTTGTACCTTAATGGAAAAAAAAATATATTTTTTTTTCCCTGGTACTCATTGCTTCATCTGCTCATCCCTTGTAAAAGCCTGACCCACAAATGTGAGATTGAACTGTCTTCTTTTGTTTTCGTTCTGTTTATTATTTATCTTAAGGCCAATATAGACTGAAGATTCACAATGAGACGAGACCGTTTTAGACAGGAGTTGCGGTGGTGTGAATCAAATGTTTCATGATGTTGGAAGCGATATCAAGCCGTCGCTAAAGCTTCAACACAGTTTCAAGGTTTTAGAACGTTTTTGCCTCACAGCTTTTATGATGTAATGTCACTCAATCAGTCCAGCAGAGATGTCAGGGCAGAGTTTTGGTCAATGGAGATAGAGAAATGTTTATTATTTCCTTTCAATGAAACAGCAGTGTCTGCTCAACTTCAGTCTGTAAGGGATATGCTTCATAAGTCACAAAAATGAACGTACTTTTTTGGACAGTTTGCCATTTAGTGAAACAGGGTAACTTTGTTTTGTAAATTGCCTGCTTGCTAGTTTATCCGGACAATGTTTTGGAAACAATGTCAATTTCTAGACAGAATGTCTCAGCAAGTTGCTGGTTTTTAAAATTTTGCAGCTCGTCTCATTGTGAATCTTTGGTGTGAACTGGCCTTTACACTTTCTATGAACCCATTATATATAAAGCATATAAATGAATTCATAAAGGATAATAATACATTCATAAGGTCTTATAACTAATGACATTAATGTTCACCATTTGTACATTCTCATGACTGTACTCATAAGGCACTATAATATTATCATATAAGGTGTCACAAAGCATTATAAGCTTCTTTGGCCTTTTGATACTAGGAAAACACACCACTTTACTTACTGTCTGTAATCAATTCAAAACTGAATTACCAAATGCAATAACATGCATATTAAAACTGTTGTAGTATTAGCAAAATATATTTTCAGAATAAGAGGGGTCCTTGAAAATTTTTTTGCTCCATGAGGGGTCCCCGGCCCAATAAAGTTTAAACCCCTGAGTTTTTAATCTGTGCCAACCTAGGGTTTCTCTCTTCAGCTCTTACGCTACACCCTAACTTGTCCCCTCACTCCAGATGCACATCTCTCTCTCTCTCTCTCTCTCTCTCTCACACACACACACACACACACACACACACACTATCTATCTATGGAGAGTCATTGAGCAGGAGGATGGATCAGGCAGCGTGCAATCAGCAGTCCCGCAATCTAGACTCCAACGAGCGTGAGGTGACTCTTGCACCTCTGAAGTGGCCAGGTTGGAGCGCTCTTGTCAGAGTGCAAGAGAATATCTCTCTGTTCGTATCAGTGGAGGCCCTAACACACACTGGATTATTCTGGTATTGCCTACCTCTCATTTTGAAAGAGTCAAAATGTCATAAAGGTTTAGGTAAAGGTAAAAATTACTGCTATTGTAGTCTCCCCACTTGTCCTAAACCTTTTTGGTATTAAAGAGTTTCAGGGAAGCCTTTGAGTGCATATTTGTGCATAGTTAAATAAGCAGTGGTAGTTGTGAGGGTTAGGATGATTCTAAGGTCCTGGCACTGACAGGGGACCCCCGAAAACATTTTGTAATCAATGTTTGGGGGGCCCGAAACCATTTCCTGTCATAGGGCCCAACATTTCTAGCAGCGTCCCTGAAAATAAGTTTAGTATAATGAGGACCCCTTCTTACAGTCTTGGCTCCACTCGCAAATATCATATACAGTATTTGCACCAGACTAACTTGTCCTGAATTAATTCTGAACTTAGGCACTTTGACATTAGTCATTAATAAAGTCACCATGTTGTAAAGTTTGTTTGGTTCTTGCTGCTGCTTGAGTTTTGATTGAGTGAATTGTGGTGTTCTTGTCGCTTTAGTTTCTCTGTGCCCGTCTCTTTTGAACTGTGTCACCAGGTCAGAGTTATGTAATTACATGAAAGTGACAACTAAAAAGACAGTCAATCAGTAGAGGTGGAGTGGGGGGGGGGGGGTAATGGGGAGGGGTGTGTGGGTGTGTGTGGTGTATGAGACATAATCTCACCTTCAAGTCAGGTCGGTTTCACTCTCTACTGAATAACAGACTAGATTACCAATCAATGTGATTGATTAGCAGTCACTTACCCTCCATGGGACAACAAGAAAGAGGTCAGTTTGTTTGTGTGTGTCCACTCATGTGTGCTTCTGTTTGTTGCTATGTGCATGTGTGTTTGTGTGTGTGAGTGTGTGTGTGTGTGTGTGTGTGTGTGCAGAATTCTTCCTGTGTTTGTATATGTGTATGTTTCTAAGTGTGTCTGTCTATCTGTGCCTGTATGCATCTATGTGTGTGTGTATGTGTGTGTGTGTGTGTCTTGCCTTGTGTGTACTTGTGCGTATGTTGGGGGTGTTAAATCAGCTTTGCTATTCTACAAGGCTCAGTGTTGCCACCACACTGACACACCACTCAATGAGTCTGATCCACTCCTGCCGTGATCGCCTGAGTGGATTAGACCCAGATCAATAGGCTCTGATGGGCTTCTGCCCACCCAATAACTCCACTGAGACATCACTGCTGCCCACACACACACACACACACACACACACACACACACACACATACACACACACGCAGAGGGCTACAGGCTCAGACTGTTATGAAAAATGCTGAGTTGAAGAGTCAAAGAGTGGTATAGAAAGTTCCAGAAAAACAAAAAGTGGTAAGGTGGTAAAGGTAAGTTTAAAATGTGGTGAAAATATTCTCAATAAGTCAACTTATTCTGTGATTTACCAAGCCAACTAATTGAGTTGTGGAATCACAGAAAGTCACAAAACTTTTAAATGTTTACAGATGGTTCCAAAAAGGAAAAGTGATCTGTCAAAACAGTCTCATCAAATACATTTCAGAGACCATCACCACTCAGTTCATTTTTGTCAGCAAGGTCACTGTTCTGTCATTGTGTACTGTGTTTTGGTCACATTTTGGGAAAGGTTATGACCTTCATTGCAATTACCCATTAATTTGCCACCTACTGATTCAATTCTATCCTGTACAGGAAATGTCTTCTAACCTCTACAGAAAATATCTGAATACATTTTAATGGCTGGGGCCTTGGCGATATTGCTGAGAAACTGTAAAGAACGACCTTCAAGGTCTCCTAACACAGAGCCATCATTCCTTTTCTCTGCATTTTAATTAAAAGCAGCAGTTCAACCAAGGGGTACCTTCAATAAGCAGCACAAGAGAACTTCACAGCACACACACACACACACACACACACACACACACACACATACACATGCATACACACACACACACACACACACACACACACACACACAGACACACACAAAACTTTTCATTTTTAATTTTCCCTGTTCTTGCACAAGACAAGAAGAAACTAGAAGAGCCAAACCTTGAGCAAAGCTGATGATCCATGAATACTTTTTGAACTGTTCCCCAACCCTGGGCGGCCTCTTTTGCCCCCTTCTGGAAGTTTCTCAGTGAGTTCCTCTATTGAGCTCAACAATGTTCCATTGAATGGCAGAAATAGTGATAAAACAATGACACAAAATCTCCACAATATTTGAGAGCCTATCAACAAGGAAAGAATTAACTTGGCTGGTAGTAAAGATGCTTAGTTAACACTCTTATTCACTGTGCACATGTACGTCTCGTTCGGAGCGATAGCTTCATTGTGTCAGCATTGGCAGAACGTATAGAGTTCTCGACAGGTGATAATTAAATGCTCCAACTCTGAATAGCGTAGGCAGTGATTGCGTTTCAATCAGAAACATTACGTGACTTGATAGTTTGACGACAGTCTATCTCCTCCAATACATATATTACAATACATAGAGGGGCGAGTTCAACATCATCAATTAACAGCTACCACCACGATTCCTTAACAGTCTCTATTTCCGTGTGTATATATCGACTCGCTTTTCATTTCGTTCTCTTCTCAGTTCAGTTTCACTCAACACATTTGACACATTCTTCACATAACAAAGATACTTTCACTCACTAAGTCAACCTCAGTTTTAACACACCTCTCTCTCTTGTTTGCCCCCATTGTATCAATCATACAACACCAGCAACAGAGTACAGCGCAATAAAGTACAACAACCAGCTGAGATCTCCATGGCTGTTTAAGACAGGGCCTGAAATCCTCAGTCGCTGGTTGAGTGAGTCTCTCCTTGCACCAGACTATATCATCACCCCAGAGTCCCCCCGGAAGCCATATTAGATCCATGATGACTACACCCAGGCTTGTGTGTAGTGCACCAGCCCCTGTTTGTCCCCCCGCTCAATAAATCAATCTGGATGCTTCTCTCCTATCCACTCTACGGCACTTTGGGGACTTTTCACCCAGGGGGCTCGACGGGCCGCGCATCACGCCCCCGTCCGCAGAGCCTCTCACACAGGGCCGCTTCTATCAAGGCTTGGCCCATCTCCAGAGCCATCCCAGCCACAGCCCTGCTAGCTCCCCCTTTTCCCCTGGATATTGGCACAAAATGGCAGATCCTATTCCCTC
>PYXC01001355.1:1642500-1652500 GCA_015244755.2 Tenualosa ilisha
AAAGGGGAATTGGTTCACGAGACATAATGGTAGCAAAAGGTGCCTCATGTATTCCAAACAGAAGCGGATCATGAAAGGCCCACCGATGCTGCGGCACAAAAGAAGCCATCCACGCGCCGGCGAACCCACCCTCAGCCACCATTACTCCACAAAAGGCACGGATACAGGCGGGATTATATGTTTTACAGCTCGCCTTAATTCCCTGTCAGTTTACACTATGGCAGCTGTATGGCCCTCGCTGGCTAATCTCTGAGGACAGACACACAAGAATATGTCACTCCTGCGTCCTTCTTATGGAGGGAATTACACAGATATGACAGAGAGATGTTTGGTTGGGTGGTTGGTTGGGTGGTTGCCATTCGGATCAGATAAGGCGCCGACCGCCTTTTTCCGGGGAAAAAATGACAGCCTTCCCAGCCTCGTCTTGGCCGCTGGAATGCTGGGATGGGGGGATCTAATGGCAAGCATTGGGAAAAAACACCTCAACTCCCCTCCGCGACACCTCAAGCCCTCCTCATCCAACCATCATCCCCGTGATGTGTCACTCTTTTCCTCACCACTCACGACCCATTAAAGCATCATTTGGTTCCCATTCATCACCACTACCCACAACAACAAATGAATGAACACCTCCTCTTCACTTCTCCCACCCCCACCCTGCCTCCTTGCTCCTCTCCATCTCCTCTCTCTATCCCTCGTTCCCTTGCTACACTTCGTTCCCGCCTCCCCCCGTCCCTCACCCCGCATCAGAGTTAGAGTCAGCGCCAGCCTGCCCGCCGCCGAAGAGATAGCGAAAGCTTGCGGGGACGGTTATCAGATAGCGAGCGGGAGCCGCGGTGGTGACGGCGACGGCGACAGAGACAGCGATGGCAGCGGAATCGGTATCAGCCAAAGCGCTCTCATTCAATCAGCCTGCTGAGGAGGGGAACAGCCTGCCAGATGGATGGAGGGAGGAAGGATGGAGGGAGGGAGGGAGGGAGACAGAGATGGGACAAAAAGAAAGAGTGGAGACAGCAGAAAAAAGATGATGACGCACTGTGTTTACCACACAAATACCACACACATAAATACACACACAAGTATATGCGTACACACTCAAATTGGTTGTCTTGAGTGTAGAATTGTGATTTGGTTTGCATGCTTATATTCAGCACATACTTTTTAGGCAAGTGTGTGTGTGTGTGTGTGTGTGTGTGTGTGTGTGTGCATGCTGGTGTAACTCGTGCCCCTTTGCTCACCCGCCCCTCCGATTCTTTCTCTCCCTCCTTCCTCCTATCACTCCATCTTAATTTATAGCCCAGTCGTCATTATCAGGCCTGTCAGCCTTGTTTAACCCTGTGTGATCTCCCATGATTCCCGGCTGTCTGTCAGGTGTGATTGGACCCCTGCTGCCGGCCTGCTGATAGGAGCAAACTGATTTCCCCGCCCTCCTCTGCCAGACAATGATGTATAGGATGCTACTCAGCAGTCTGGGCCATATATTAATGAGTGTGCTTGTGTGGCTTTGATAAGGCTGGGCAACTGTATGCTGGAGAAAGAGAGAGAGAGAGAAAGAGGAATGAGTGTGTGTGTGTGTGTGTGTGTGAGAGAGAGAGACAGTGAGGTGAGGTTGGGCGGGGCGAGGTGAGGTTGGTGGGTGGATAAGTGAGTTTCAGGGACAACACCTCCTTCAAGGTATTTTACAACAATTGAAATATGCAGAAAAATTCTCGAAAAACGCTCACTGAAACAGACACACACACACACGCGCACACGCGCACACGCACACACATTTTCACTAGATTCATACCACTTGGTGCTTTGCACTCCTGGAAAAAAGAAAGAAAGAAGGAAAGAAAGAAAGGTTGTCACTCCGGTGCAAGAACAGTTTACCCCAAGCAATGCATCTGCCTCTCTGATATTGATCGATAAATTCTTGGAGGTAGTCATCACATAGTTTTGCCGCGCTTTCTGTGGAACCTCTGCCACATACCAAGATTCATTCAGGCCCTCAACAATGTTCAGTAAACAGTGACCGATCGAAAGGAACAAGGAGGTGTAACATAGTGGGAGTGTTTTAGCCCGCATGAGTGACCTTCAGCTGCACTTCAGATTCAAACACATACTCACACACACACACACACACACACACACACACACACACACACACACAAACACACACAAGTTACTCTGGATTCCATTGGCGATGTAATAACTTTTCTCTCTCCACGTAATCTAAGTTTACCACTTTCAGTAACACTAGCTCAACCAACAGTGCCAGACAGACAGAGTTGGGGAGAGTGGTAGAGAGAGAGAAAGCGTGAGGCAGAAAAGGAGGAAGAAAGTAAGAAGAGGGGAAGGAGGAGGGGAAAGAGAGAAAGGGGGGGGGTCAAAGGCCATTAAGACTTGTGGAGAAAAGAGAGTGGGGAAAAAACTGAGAGAGGTGTGTATGTGTGTGTGTGCAAGTGTGTTTGTGTGTGAGTGTGTGCATGTGTGTGTGTATATGTGTGTGTGTGTGCGTGCGTGTGCGTGTGCGTGTGTGTGTGTGTTGGAGGGGTGGCTATACTAACAATGATGTCAAAATGTCACATCAATGCAGAGTGCTGAAGCCCAGAGCTAGGGGCTAGGGAAGAGGGGGCAGTGAGGACAGGGAGCAGTGGGGGATTCAGGCCCACGTCGATATCCTCCTCCTCCGTGCTCACTTGACTTCCCTCTCTCTCTCGTTCTCTCTCTCTATCATTCTCATTTACTTACCTACCCTCTGTTTCACACACACACACACACACACACACACACACACACACACACACACAAACACACATTAATATCACACCATGGTTCAAATGCCACATCAATTCCTCCAGTTCTCTCTCAGGAAGTCATTCAGAAAGTAAGGGTGGGCAGAGACTCTCACAACCCACCATCCAGACACCCGACAGGATCTCGAAATAAAGAAAGACTCACCTGGGAACAAAGATAAAACAAACCTAATTCAACAACGGGTAGGAACTATATCCACGTCAACAGCAGTGCCTTTCCCAGCCTTTTCCACCATTCTTGTTTCCTTTCCAGTCAACACTGCTTCACACATACACACACACACACACACACACACACTGCTACTTCATGGATATGTGATATGTGGATATGTGAAGATGATCACAGTGATCACACACACACACACACATCAGACCTGAGCAGACACACTCCACCTTGGCACAGACTCTGAGAGAGACGTGGTCATTGGTGGATATGGAAGTGGTGGAAATACAAAATGAAACAGAATGTCTAGAATGAAAATATCAGTTTTAATGTTTAAACCATTGATGTTTATTTTAGTAACTGATTGATATATCGAGTCACTGATAAGACCTAAATAGAATCACTTACATCTGGTCCATGCATCCATTACATAAGAACGGCATAATGGTCTCCATTGGAGTCACCAGTTTACAGACAATTCTCTTCCATTCCACCCACTCCAATCTAAAACACCCAGCACTCCTATTTTTCTCTCTCTTCATTTTATCCAGCGTGTGAGTATCTTTATTTTGGTGTTTGTTTGTTGTCATAAGCCTGCCTAGTCGTGGTTTTGGTGATGGTAGAGAGGTGTGGGGGGTGGTGGAGTGAGAGTGTAAGCTTCTCAAAAAACCCTCCATCCTCTTCTCACCCCCCCCCCCCCATTCACACACACACACACACACACACACACACACACACACACACACACACACATATACACACACACCACTCAGACCCCCATCACTACGTCTGCATGGCAATGATTTGCCCTCACTTTTGTGTGGGCTCCGCTTAAACCAGAGCCCTAATGGGCATTTTTCCCCCCGATAAGAAATTACCAGTGCGGGCCGCTTCTTTTGTCTCGGCCCAGCAGCTCAATAGCCAGCGCCGCCGAGAAAGCCTTCGGTTACCAGAGAAACCGAGTGCGTGGAACCCTGGTCTCCATGGTAAACAGCGAAGCTTTTTGTCACAGCACCCCACCACCACCACCACCACCCCTACCCAACCCCACCCCCACCCCCACCCCTCTCACTCACTCAACTACCCCCTCCACCCCCCCATCCCCTTTTCAAACCTTGAACAGACCTTAACAGTTCAACTACAATCAGGGCAGGTTTAAGGCCGTAGTTATTACGTTAGGAGCTAAAGTATCTCAGTCACTTCACATTCTGAAATGGCAAAGTTACTCAGCTGCGTGCAGTATATGAGCTACACATTACTGCTGCCATGGTCCTGAAGTAAGACACGACTTGTTAAACAGTGATAGCCGCTGGCCAAGATTACGTAGTGGTACAAATGACAAAAGAGCCCATTTACCACAAAAAAAAAAAATCTGGCAAATTTGTTTGACATTTTGGCCCCAACCCCATCCCACCCCCTTCTCCAAACAAACAAAACACATACACAGAGAGAGAGAGAGAGAGAGAGAGAGAGAGAGAGAGAGAGAGAGACACAAATAAATAAATGTCACATTAGAAAATGGCTTAAGAGCAAGGTGGGAAAGACATTGTTTTTTTCCTGAATGGACTAATACTGGAGCATCTGTAATGATTTTGGAAACCTTTTCTAAATTTGATTTAAATTAAATGAAAATTGCTTAAATTAGAAATGCCAAATTAGCTCATTTTTGAAACAAATAACCACTTTACTTAATTTAGGTAATATGCCCATGACATATCATAGCCCTTAGCAGGAGGAGGTAAAATGGTATCATATGCTATCCCTGTAATATTTCAAGCTAATATGATTTCTCAGTAGTTTCTCTCCCAGTCTGATATAATACAATTTCACTGGTGCCGACTTCTCTTATGAAAGGGGACAATGACAAGGGGAAAGGAAAAAAGCGGAAGAAGAAAAGAGAGACAGCCAGAAGCAGCAATCCGAGGAGAGAAAACACCGGTGGCGGTTGCTTCCATTTCACTTCAATCACGAAGTGGAAAACAGGGGAAATTGCAGCGCACACAAAGACAGTGGTGCCGTAATTTCAGGATAGACAAACCCTGCAATAAAATTACTGAAATTACCGACGTGAACCGTAAGTGCTTCTCATGGCTAATCTTCTGGTGTCAGAGCCACTCCACCGGGAGCGTCCCACGGTACGCGCAGGCCCTGATCCCGGTTATCCGCGCCACTGTTATTACCGCGCGCGCAAGCTTTCACTTCATTCCCCCTCTCTCCCTCTCCCTCTCTCCAGCACAGCCCCGCTCCCGTGCGCTCTTCAATTCCCTCCTGTTGTTTTTCTTCTGCACAAAAAAAAAGAAATCGCAGGGAATGTGCAGAATTTCCGTTGCGTTTTATTTGTAGCAAGCTATGCAAAATAATAAAAAAACACGACACAATATTGGTAATAGCCTAAGATGCGCATCCTTTTGACAGGTTTGCATTTTAATTTTGGACTCTTATCAGTGAGGTGAAATTACCCATTTTAAGAAAAAAAAAACATATTGTCCATAAAATTAAGGCACCACTGGCACTCAGGCTGATTACCATCTTGCCATAGTAGCTAAGATACAAAACACTTGGCAAAATGGACTCATTTTGACGAGACTGTTTATAATGAATATAATTAAAGGAAACAAAAGAGCAATATTTTCAATTGTATTTTTAATTTGTATCATTTTGTTTAATTTCCATCTGACGAATACGATGGAGGGATATCAAGGACGCATAATACCCTGACATCCCTAATCAAATTCGCAAAAACACATACAGGAATAAAAAAATGGCTATGTCGCCAAACAGAAGAAGCGAGGCAGCGTTCAAAAATGTAAACAAAGATAAGAAAACTGCAATTAAACGGCTCTTACCAAAGGTGTTTTATAAGTACCTTAATACAAATGCTGTATTTAACCTAACCGGCATTTTTTAAAAATGATGATGTCCACCGCGCTTACTGGTCAAAATGACAAATTTGGCCAATTTGACTCATGTCTCTGCCACTGACGCCAACTTTCCGTTACATTCATCTTTTTAATGACTTCAACAATGACGGGCAAAATCATTTACTTTCACAACAGAAACGAACTTGTGCAGGACTAAATCAATACTGTTAAAGTAAAACTACTGTAATTATTTTTAAATTGACACCTAACTAATTAAAGCATTTTGCACAACACCACATTTTTTCTATATAGCATATCAGTCCTAAAAATATCTAAATGCTATGCATTTGCAGTAGCCAGCAGAGTTTTTGCTATGCTCTGAAGGACTTACCCATTTAGTAGGCCTACTAAGGATATTAGAGAAAAGAGGGGGGGGGGTGAGAGAGAGAGAGGGAGAGATGGAAAGAGAGAGAGAGAAATGCATTTGGTCATGGGCTCAGGTCGTTAATAAAACATGACATCTCACACAGTGTGCAGTTAGAACAAGAGGGGACGCTATGTTCACACGCAGGTAGTAAACTACTTGATTTTGTGGTTTTGTGTGCATGTGAATGTGAAATTTCCTTTGGGAAGTATCTACCTATCTCTCTGTCTAAATTTTAGTTCCTGTTGTTATGTAGGGGACAGACATAACTTTACTTCAATTAGTCTCTTTCTCTCTCTCTCTCTCTCTGTGTGTGTGTGTGTCTGTCTCTCTCTCGCTCTCTGTCTCTTTACTGAATGTTTGTTTCACTCTTCCTCCCTTGTGAGTGAGGACACCCTCTTCTCCTAATGCTCCAGAATCCAGTTGAGATATGAATCTCTATGGGTACAAAACATGATACCCCCCCCCAACACACACACACACACACATACACACACACACACACACACACACATCACCACCACCCCCCACCCTGGCTGTTATCTTCCTGGTGAAATGACAGCAGTGTAGCCGGCGTGGGAATGCCTCCCTGCGGCCCTGATTACCGTATGTGTTTCAGAGTTGGCCAGCTAACTGTGACACTCGCCATCTAAGCTGCCTTCAGCCCTGGGATTAGTGGAGGCAGGGAAAGAAAAAGGGGGACGGGCGAGAGAGAGAGAGAAAGAGAGAGAGACGATGATCACTCTGTTTGTGGTCAACAGACGCTTCCTTCCTCGCTCTGCGCTCGGTTGCCGTATGTGTCTGTGTGTATGTGTGTGTGTGTGTGTGTGTGTGTGTGTATGTGTGTGCATGTTTGTGTGTGTAAACAAACGCTGGAGTCTGGCCCGTAACAAGAGAATCACTGGATTATATTTTTGATGCCGATAGTGTTTCGTTTTGGGGATGAGGAATGTATGAATGTGTGTGCGTGTATGTGTGTATGTGTGTGTGTGTTTGTGTGTGTGTGGGGGGGGGGTCAAACAGTTTGAGCTGAGGTGGTGGTTGTTTGTACATCACTTGTGGATTTAGGCCAAAGGGTTAGGGGAAACACTGGGACCTGCCCCTTTCCTTTCCCAAAGAGAGGCACGCAAACACATTATTGTCATGCTGTCCAAAAATCAACTTGAAAGGAAAATATTCCAGTCTCTCATCATATTTCGTGGACACACTATTATGGTTTAGCCAGCACAGAATCGACTCTAGCACAAATACACACACACACACACACATATACACACACAAAGAAACAGTTTGTATGTTCATGTTTTTAACACAGAGAGAAAGAAAGAGAGAGAGAGAGAGAGATGCACACACTCTTAAGATGAGAAAGAAGGCTTCTATAACGCAGCCTGAAGGTGTAGCATCTCAATCTTCGACGGATATCATAAGACCATGAAAGCTTTAAAACAGCTACATTAAAGGGAAAGATGGCCGACCACAGACCCTCCTCATGCATTATACCCCCCCCCCCCACTCTCTCTCTCTCTCTCTCTCTCTCTCTCTCTCTCTACCTCCAACATCAACATTAAAGCCGCTTGACATGGGAGAGATATAATCATCTCAAAGGCCCGGCTGACTGCAGCCAAATCCCAGGCCTCCTTCATGTTTAATGCAGTGGTGTTGGAGGTTAATACGACACATACACTCCCCTCCCAAAGCCCTCCGCTTTTCAAAGGAAGGAAGGATTGTACCAAAGAGGGGGTACTTCAACTCGAGTGAGATCAAAAAGAAAAAAAGAAAAGAAAAGGAAGGGTGAAAAAAGAGAAACAGGAAGAAGAAAAAAAAAACATTTTCAGGTCATATCGAAAGAGAGGTGTCCGATCTGAGACAGTGTTTTTTTTTTTTGTCGTTCAATTGCAGTGCAGAGATGTAGGAGGGGGTGAGAGAGAGCGGGGACCGTCGGCTAGTGTCATGTCGTGTTCAGGTGACTTTGATGACGGGACGCTTTGAAATGTGTGCTTAAACGGTCTTGCATGTTAAAAGCACGGAGGATCATGTAACAAGGGATGCCAATGTGCTTAAAAGGAGGGCTTACTTCACAGGCCAGTCCCCCATGCAGATGTAGGCTACAGTGAGTAAGTGGTAGACGGAAACTGCAAAAGCCTTACGTCTTGCAATAACTATGTACACACACACACACACATACAGCACACACACACACACACAGTGAGTTTAGATTTGTTTGACACAGTCAAACTAATCAGCTTTTCCATGGGGGTTTAAGGTCTTGGTCTCTTCAATGGCCATGCACATTATTACTTTGGCAGTATTGCCCTGTATTGGTAATTGAATTCAACTGCACTGAGGTCTAGCCGTGATATGTAGCTGCTGGTAATCTGGGGCCTCTGTGGCCCTGTGTGACTGAATACAAGTCTCAGTGTTCATATAGAAATGATCCCAAATGAGCCCTCTAAAGGGAATGTGAATTTAGTTACAGTTGATGACCCTGGTGTCAATGCATGTGTGTGGCTGTATGTGATGTTTGAGAAACCGACTCCATTCATGCCCTCTGTGCACAGGTTGGTTCTTATGTACAAATCATTGTCATTGTTATGTCACTCCATTTACATTGTGGCAAATCCCTATTTCTATAGCAACGCCTGGAAGGACACACAAGGTGCTGGCCTGTGCTTCCTTTCAGCGTGCAGCAAGGCTGGAAGCATGGGTCATCTACAGGCTCTTTGTGAAAGAGAGAGTATGTGTGTGTGTGTGTGTGTGTGTGTGTGTGTGTGTGTGTGTGTGTGTGACAGAGAAAGAGAACTTATAAAAGTGTGTATGACAATACGTCAATGTATGTTTAAGTGTGCGTCTGTGTGTGTGCGTATGTGTGTGTGTGTGTTTGAGTGTCTGTGCGCGAGTAAGAAAATGTGTAAGGCATCTTTGTGTGTTTAAGTGTGCGCGCATGTGTGTGTGTGTGTATGTGTGTGTGCAGAAGAGAGAGAATGACTGTGCGTTTGTGTGTATCTACTAGCTTAAGGTTTTTTTTGTGTGAACTTCAGTACGGGTGTGTATGTGTTCTTCTTCAGAGAGAGAGAGAGAGAGAGAGAGAGAGAGAGCAGTAGTGTTTGGTGTGCCCAACAAAAGGGGCTTGGTAATTGGATTGTGTCGGAGCGCGGCTGGCCAAGGCCTCTCTGCCTGCTGGCTCCCTGCGTTGATTTGTTGGGTGAGATACAGCAGTCGCACTGGCAGAGAGCTAATCACCTAGAAGGGGGGAGCGACCATGACACAGTGTGATTGACACACAATGGCCGCCGATTCTCTCGCTGTGCTCATCTCTTCTTGCCCTTTCTAAAGAAAAGGGAGAAGGAGGAGATGGGCGAGGGAGGGGAGGAGGGAGGGAGAGAGATGAAGAGAGAGAGAGAAAGAGAGAGAGAGAGACTGAGAGAGAGAGAGATTAAACGAGGGAGGGAAGGGTGAGACAGAGAGGAGTATGAGTTGAGAGCGACTCAGTAAACCTGCAATATCCCTGATCAAATATTAAAAGGGCCTTTTCTCATTGATTTTATTAGGCAAATCCCATTTTGATCACTCATCTCCCATCTCATCTGGTATGTGCGCCACTGAGATCCTGAACCCCAGATGTGCCATGATGGCATGACTCTACTAAAAGTGAAGGATTCTAACCAGCTTTGTTAAACACAGCCATCATGTTACACTATAATGTATTATGGTCTAAAAATCATTATGCAAAGACAAGCACAAAAACATTCGCTTT
>PYXC01001355.1:1655000-1672500 GCA_015244755.2 Tenualosa ilisha
GTGTGTGTGTGTCAGGCATCTGAGTTGGATTTGATGGATTTGTGACTTGGTTATCGAAATCAGACAATGAGGCAGACTACATGTGCGGCTGTGGGGCTATGTGGAAGTTGAGTAGAACGATCAGTCCCGTCAGAGCTGTCGGCTCAAAGATTGAAGGATGCTGAGGGAAAAAGAGGAGAGAAATACAGATGTCGATTATCCTTATCTTTTAAGGTGAGGGCTTTCCGACCCTTCTTACTCCCTGCCATCCCTCTAAAACCCATCTCTCTCTCTCTCTCTGTCTCTCTGTCTGTCTCTCTCTCTCTCTCTCAGAGCTAATTAACCCAGACGCTCTAAAGTAATGAGTTCTCTCTGGTGGCTGGACCTGGACTGAAAGGCTGGGGAGAGGGGAGAAGCGCGGGGTCCGCTGGCCATCCCCTCCTGCCGTATCACTGGGACATTGTCAGACCAGACAATGGGCTTATCGGCCATCTTTTCAAAGCCCCCCTGATTAACTGGGAGCCATTGGTAGGGTGGGAAGCGGGTAGGGGGTAGGGGTGGTGGTGTCTGGGGTGGGGTGGAGGTGGAGGGATGAGAGGATGGAGGGAGTGATGTAGTGGGGGGGGGGTCGGGGGGTGGAGGGGCTGAGGGAGAAAAGTAAAAGGGCATGTCCTTGCACGGGCCCAATAAATGTCAGTGGGAAAGGCCAGAGGAGTTGGACAGACACACCGCTGATGTGCCGGGTGTGAGAGCCTTAACGCTCAGCTTCACCCAAGCTCAATGCACAGCTTGACCAGCCTGACCAGGGCTAATAGATGAACTGGTTGGTCAGATGCACAGACAGAGGTCTGTACTGGATGTCTTGAACCATATGAGGTGATCCAAGGCAGAGGTGAAAGTCATAGGTATGCTCTACCACATGTCTTTATTAGAGGAAAATAAGATCTAATAACTATTCTGATTGTATCTCACTTCACACCTCACACTACGAGGTAATCTGGCCCATCTATTGCTTCTGACCAGGCTGTCAGTGGGAAGTAGGCATATTTCTGCTGATGTTCACCTGTCTCTCTCTCTCTCTCACTCTCTCTTTCTCTCTCTTGCTCTCTCAGCTCACAGGGTTAACCTCTCTTCCTCATCCTGACCCAGCATCCCTCAGATAACTCCAGCACTCCCCCAAACCCTGCCAAAGTGGCCACTCACAGAAAGAGAGGCAATTGGGAGTTTGAGAGAGAGAAAAGAGAGGAAGGGGAAGAGAAAGGTTTGTGTGTGTGTGACAGAGAGAGAGAGAGAAAGAGAGAGAGAGAGATAGCAGTATGGAAGAGGCAGAAGAAACAGAATAGAGAATAAAAGTTAAGAAAGAGGATACAAACATAAGAACAGGAATGTCAGGGCTGCAGTAAGTGAGAAGAATGACAAAAACTCTCTCACATATTTCAAACATTTCAATTAAAACTACGTGTAGCGCCTATGCAACGTCTAGGTTTGTCAACTGGCACATTCACGAATGAATACACGGGCAAAAGCATGAACGAATGAATGAATGAATGAATGAATGAATGAACAAGAAATAATAGGAAGGTTACAATGGTACAGGGAGACAGTCTGAAAAGGGTAAGACTTTGAAAGTCACAAAGAAGGAGAAGCACAAATTGATTTCATTTTTAACTTACATATAAAACGTACTGCTTTCATTTCTTTTTGTCTTTTTATTTTTCTTATCTTCAGTTATAGGGTTGTCTGTAAATAGTGAGCAGTTTTTCTTATACGGACCAAAATATATTTCACTTTAAAGGTGGCTGGTATTTTACACAGCAAAAATACATTTGAAATCTTACAACAGCGTGACATAAAAAGACAATTCTAGATCTAGGAACTATTTCTCTGCTGACGGAGAAAGTGGGGAATAAATCAGTGGATGTAGACGGAGGATGGAAGGTTGGACACATGCAGGCATGTTGTGCTGAAGTAGCTGAGGGTATTGGAGAGAGAGATAGAGAGAGAGAGAGAGAGAGATAGGGGAGGATGTGGAGGAGGAGGAAAGAACTTTTTTTAATTGGGCTGTTTGCTTCAGAATCTGCTCGGAGACAAATGTGGCTTTCTCCAGGCAATGGGGGCCCACCCACAGTATGAGGGCCCCCAACAATGATGCCTCTGTCTGGGCCTCTCGCTCTTAGGCAGCTCCTTAAGAGGCCGGGTCTCCATCAGCAACCTGCAAGCACCATTCAAACACAACCACACACACACACACACACACACACATATATACACACAAAGACACTTTTCACACACACTCTGTCGCTCACTCACCCACTCAGCCGCTCACACACTGTGCAGCTTTGCTAATTAATCCTAAGATTACCCAACCAATTACGGCCACACTTGTACTAATTAGAAATTATTTAAAGCATTTCCCAATTAGACATTACATGCTTGCCTGGTAAGAAGACCACCCCACCAAATCAACCAGTGTGTGTGCCCGTATGTCTAAGTATGTGTGTTTGAGTGTGTATGTGCATGTGTGAGTGTGTCTATGTACATATGAGAGAAACAGTGTAAGGAAGAGCCCAAGAAAACATACACATCAAAATTCATGTGTACTACAGGTGCATGTTCAGCTAATTACATAATAGTGAACTAGCTAACTCAATGGCTAACTCTACACAACATGTGATGGACTGTACTGAAATTGTGTTCAAATCAACACTGGTTGGGGTTTAGTGAATGTCAAGGTCAGTCACCCTGATGAAACAAGACAACGTTCATGTGCACATGAATAATAAAATGTCTCTCCTGTGACAATGGCCTACTGAGAGAGTATCTGACACATCATCAAGCGAGGCCCAAACACAGGAAGTCCTGTGTAGAGATAAGGCCCAGTACAGGAAGTGGCATCAGCTGATAGCAAGGATGTCTGATACATGGGGGTGAAGGGGGGAGTCATAGCTGGGGCTGCTGGACCTGAGGGCCTTACTGTCGAGAAGGGAACCCTAATGGCCAGGCTACACAGAAAACAAAGTGGAAACAGAGCAGCCAAGGAGGCTGCATGTGTCAAACAATAGCCCAATAGGCCAGCTCCATTTTTATTTTAACTGTAATGTTCACAGTGCATACGTGGTGCATTCACAGCTGGTGTGGCCAGGTCCACTGATTATAGTGAAAGCTGAATGCCGAAGCACATGCTCCAGTCCAACAATCATTAGAGAGACTAAGGAGATCAGAGAGCAGAGGGGTCTGGAAAGAGAGAGAGAGAGAGAGCATGTAGGTGTGTGTAAGTGTCTGTGTGTGTGTATGTGTGTGTGTGTGTCTGTACCATCAGGTTTAAGAGTAAAACACACAAACACACGCGCTTATCCAGAGAGAATCAACCTGTAGCCCTGTTGTTGCACATTGCGAGTGCTGTCTATAGACATGAGAACAACATAGGTCAAATGGCGAAACGCCAACCAACGCTAGCTGCGGAGCTCAAAAAAATGAGGGCAGAAAAGTCTTGCCCCCATTATTTAGTGCTAGCTGCCAGTTCGAAAAATTCGGTCTACGTTGTCCTTGATGCTGCCGTTTTTATACCAACCGACATCACTCACAGGCAACCTCAAAGAACAGGGATTTGGGCTGACTTGATTTTTCCTTTAAGCTCCAAAGAGGCATCTGCCTTGCTGTATGAAACAGGCCTTAATGTGGCTTTAAACAGACAGTATCAATTTAAGATTATAAGGAAATACTTGTGTCTCTGCAAATGTAGCTATCACAGAGGAGAGGTGTAATTACAGACACTGTTGCATAAAGAGAGCTTTCTACACACGGAACTATGTTTATTAAGATGCAATAATGCATTAATAAATGTTATAATGTGCATTTATTATAATTATGCTGTATGATACGGTTGTGTCTTTCCCTTTTTGTAAAACAGCGACAGATGGGGACCTCCGAACCCTCCCAGCTTCTATTTTTTTGGCTCACGTTGAAAAGATATGGCCCCACAGCCATGATGGTAAACACTGGCTACTCATTTCATTTCATGTGAAGAGTCCATACCAAAACAAACAACCACCGTACACTCGGGCTCGAGACAACCCTCCAGGATTCATTAGGATCAAATTACGGATTCATTCATTCGGTGGACAAACACAAAATGCAACAACAGCTGCATAAACCATTTACGGAGCAGCAATTTGTGACCCCCCCCCCCCCACACACACACACGCACACACACACACACACACACACACCAAACAACAGATGCTATCAGTTTGTTAATATGCTATAAGTCTTATCATGACATAACCCACCCATTGTGTGGTCTACAGCAATCTGTTTTACACAATTAGAGCTCTGTCACTCTGTTCCTCTCTATGGCTCTGTGGCACAACCAATCATGTGTACAGTCTCATGTTACACTGCAGTATTACTATGGTGTTGGTGTATATATGTGTGTCCTAACACAAACAGAACGCACTTACGTCTAAACAGTGTAAAGCTGCTTTTCTTACACCAACACACACACACACACACACACACAAGCAAAACTAAGCTCATTCATTCACACACACACGCAACATGCATCTATCCATCCATCCATCCATTGCTGGTGTTACATCCAGAAAGGACGCCTCACTGATCCATCAGCAGACCAGTCTCTGGAGGGCAAAAAGCAAAAGACACAAGAAAGATGCTTAGGGGAAAAACAGAAAGACTGAAAAAGGGGAAGTGAAAAACAAATGTGACAGGGAAGACTCGGATGGTGTGTCTGCGTGTGTGTGTGAGTGTGTGTGTGTGTGTGTGTGTGCGTGTGTGTGTGTGGGGGGGGGGGGCAGTTATTGACACAAGCCGTCTCCAGTCCATTCCCCTGCTCATTAAGATGCATGAGTGAGTGGGGCCCTGATTACTAGTGGCACCTCAATACCCCTCCTCACACACACACACACACACACACACACACACACACACACACACACACACAAGAAACACATGAGTATACGCAAATGCACGTGCACAAACACACACAAACACATATAATCGCATTAACACATATACACACATGTACACACCAACAGAAATATATACACACACACACAGTATTTGCTTTTTCAGCCATCCACAGTGACACATATAAATGTGGACCATAGATACACACACAAACACACAGACAGAGTTATATGCATTTGCACAGCGTGCACAGTCACACCCCCTGTAACGCTGCAGCCAGTTCCCTCCCATTGAGGCTAACACAAGGGTGGGTAGGGGGCAAATCACTTTGAATGTCATCACACACACACACAAACACGCACACGCACACACAAACACACACACACACACCATCTCCCCAGTCCCCAATCCAACCCTCCACCCTCTCGATCCCCATCCCCCCAGGAATCTGTTTCATCGTTTTAATTAATTTCTAATCAGCCGACGGTAAACTAATCACCAGCCGCGTTAAACAATGACGTCTCCTGTCGAGTGGCAGGGAGGGGGCAAGACACACGGCGTCCCGGCAGTAAACAGCTGAGCAGGGCATGATGGGAAGGGGTGCCTCATTTCACTGCCACTTAGTCCAGAGGGTCTGCTGCAGTGTGGTGGCTGTCAGTCACTCATTCATTCTGATACATATGTGCACACACACACACACACACATACATGCACGCGCACACACATACTCACATGCACAAACACATGCACACACACACACACACACTCACATGCACAAAAACATGCACACACACACACACACACACACACAAACATACATGCACATTTACATACTTGATTCATAGGACCATAGGCAAACTCCCTCAGTACGTGCTGAAGAAAGCGAGTGAAGAAAGAAAGTGTTCACGTCCAATGTCAAATCTCAGACTTGCCCCAGGGTTTAACCCAGCCACTGTCCCATCCACACCTCCATCATCACTACACCACTACTACGTTGTATCTGTCTCTCATGACAGTAGTATACTGTAGTATAAGACCAGACTATTATCATTTTAGCAAATGTTTTTAAAATATGCTATCTACAGCATGATGGTAGGCCCATGCTACAAATGTTCCACCGAAGAAGGCAATTTGATAGACATCATCAGACCATTCATCTCTATGTGTGCTGTGATAATCTGTTGAGATAAGGTTTGGTAACACTTGTACCATATACTTACTATATACTTGCAAATGTAGTACATAAAACTGTATTAACAGTGTTGGGGAGTAACGGGTCACATGTAACGAAATTACGTAATTTAATTTACAAAATAAAAGTAAACTAATTACAGTTACTTTTGGAAGTATTCAGGGCAACAATTTCAGTTACCCCTTGATTTATGCCTATTTGTTCTACAGAAATACATGTTCAGCTATATCTATCTATATTAGCTAATATGATCTATATATCTAAAGTCTAATACTATTGTGATGCATCCAGGGGAGTAGATAGGCCCGGGACAAAGGGGACATGACCCCCTCAGTTTCCATGGTTACCCAATTTGCCATTTTATAGGCGTTCTTGGCAACTGGAGCTTTGCCTTTTCAAAATTCATGTCAATGAATCTCTTTGGACCTATCATTTTAGGTAAGCAATATAATCATGATGTATTTATGTATAAACTAGAACCCTGAATTACAATATTATTGTTCTTTTGTATTTAATGAGAAAAAAAGTGTGTAATTTGCCCAAAATGTAGTGCATGATGGGAAGACATTTGAAGGCTGCTTGGAAATGTGCACAGAATACACTAGACCACGAAGGCCTGTGTCTGGTCGCGTTTGTGGGTCGAGACGTTCAAAGTAAAAGTCGAGATGCAAAAGAAAAAAAGGAAGAAAAATAAAAGTTCCCTTAAATAGATCTCTGTCTGCAATTGTAAAAATGGCATTTAGCTGCCAGAATGTTATGAATTATCCTGGAGGAGACATACTGTTCTTTACTTGTACTTTAAAACTTGTTGAGGTGTGTAGGCTACTGCAGGGGTGGGTTGGCAGTAGTGGAGTGAAGTTGACACATCAGAAAAATCAATTTCATACTTGCCTGTAGTAACAAACAAACTTAAGTGTCTAGTCCTACTTATTGAATCAAAATTGTCTTAGCACAAAGCAGTGCATGTCTGGCCAAAGCAAAAGGAACACTGATGCACAACTGAATCTGAGCAGAAGTACATATCCATATTGTACATTACGGAGCCAGCTGTGTTTGCCTGTGTTGTCCAGGTGTTTGTCCATCCATAAGCAATGTGAACAGAAATGTGATTACTCGGATGAGTTTATTGGTTTATTGGTTTATTGATGAGATCATTGGCTTATTGGATGCTGGTAAATAGAGACTTGAACTAGTGGAATGCAGAGCGATGCACTTTGTGTGGTCACAATAAGTGTTTTAAGTATATAGTCTTCACTATAGTCTTCACTTGTCACTAGATAGACTATAGGGCCTATAGAATGTTATTATAAGATTATAAGCCTATAGCTGTTCTCAAAAGGTTTCTGTTTTAACATTCCAAATGCTATCTTACACAGCAGAAGTTTGGAAATGAAATTGGAGCTTCAAGCATAGCATAGGTCTATAGTGCTGCTTTATGGTCACCAAAATGTGAAAATGTCTGTAGGATATACATAATGCAACAGCATCCCAAGAATAAAGCTGAAGTGAAAGAAAAACAGGCTAAAATACCTCCTGAGCACTGTGATAATGTGATTTGCAGTTGCTGAAGGACGTCAGAAAAAACTGTGATGTTAATGTAGGGGAAATAAAATAAAATAAAATAACTGATTATTCACATCTTGTCTTTTTGTTATTCAAATACTACATTCATCAATGAAAAGATTAATAGCATCAATAAACAATCGTTATCTGTAGCTCTACATTTTATTTTTAATGGTTAAAAGTTTTGTTTTGTCTGACACTTGCCCCCCCACCCCCCCACATCAAAAAACCTATCTGCGCCTCTGGATGCATGTAATTAGCTCTCCTATCATGTTTGAATTGGCAATGCCACCTATTAATTACTGGATCTACACCATACAAGCAGTCTGAGCTGCATTTGGGAGATGGCCTGCAATGTCAGATAAAAACTACAATGTAGTCCAATGCCGGAAATCCTGAGAAACAGATCATAGTGCATTGTGCAATGTATGCAAATTATGCTTTATAAACCAGAACAGGGAGGACATGAATGTGTTCTGTGTGCCACACCATTCATTTTCTGTGAGCGACATGTTGTAGCTCCATGGTTTCCAAAGTATAACAAACACAGCAGTTTGTTATTTCCATTGGCAGGAGTTAGTTAGCTAGTTAGTTAGTTAGCTAGCCCAGCACAGTCAAGCCACCAGCACTTTTACTGAGCCTTTGACGGACAATGTGCTGTTATCCTGGAAGAGGCTAAAGATTATGGTATGAAGTTATGGTAGCGAAACTTTAGGAATGCAACCTTGCCACTAATGGTAACCCATTGTTTTAGAGTGGTAGAGGTTAGGTTACTGTTTAGGCTACTGTTTAGGCTACTCCATGACTTGAAGCAAAGTTATTAACACAGTAAGCTGTAGCAAGCAGGTGCATGCATGCGTAATCTCACGTGAACAGACAGCTGCTTATTCAATGATGTTTATTAAACGCTGTTGAATATCAAATATTTGATCTAGAAGGCACAGTTATGCAAAGACTTGTGTTATGATTTGGGAAAAAACAGGATCAGATTTTTGTGGCACCTAATAGTAAAGAGGACTGAAGTGTAGCTGTTTTGATGGGTTTTAAATGGCAAATTTGACAGTGTTCAGTGTTGAATTATGTTGTAACACTATCAGGTTTTAAAACTTGAAAGTGGTTGACGATTAAGAATATTCACTCACAATTTAGAAAATAATCAGAAATCGAATTAGTTACAATGTTAAAATAATTTAAATAGTTACGTTTTAGATAGGGTAACCGGTAATTATAATACATTGTTACATTTTCAAAGTAACAACACTGCATATTACTCTATACTTACACAAGCACTAGTGTTACTAGTTACAATGTTACTAGTTACTATGCACTCTACTTCACTGCACAAGGTACACCTTAAATAACATCACAACTGCTATGGGGACGATGCAGATTTTTAGAGTATTCTTATACCAGAATCAGAAACTGGGAACATATGGGTGTACTGCTGACACGGACTGGTGTTGGTCTTGGACTTCAACTCACCATTTAAATTGTGTTACCATGCCCCTTGTGCAAAAAAATGCCATGTTCATTGCTATTTGATATCAAATGCTGTAAAACAGACACACAAGTTAAAAAAAGAGGTGATGAGACTAAATGATTTCAAAGATATCAAATTGAAAGATTAGATATTAGACATACGATAAAAGAAAGATCAATAGTGGTCAGTAGATATTTGTTGCGTAAGGACAGGTCAGAGCCAGCCCAGTAAAGCCATGCTGCTAATGGTGGTAGGGAGCTTGGGAGTTTAGATGATGTCTACAGACAGAGAACAAACAGGAAAAACAAACAAGGACAAATTACATGGATAAGAATAGAAAGCACAGAACAGCTCTGAATTACACACAAAGAGACAGTGGAGATGAGAGAAAAAAGAGGGACAGAAAGAGAGAGAGAGAGAGAGAGAGAGAAAGAAGGAGTGACAGGGGAATGGGCACATTGTTGTGGAAGAATATGAGGGAGTCTTGGCTTGGCTTCAGCTCGTGTTCAAGGTCTCCTGCACAGCTCTGTTCACCAGGGTCACTCCAGGTAGCACACCAGAAAAAAACACTTAAACTCACTCTCACTGTTTCTGTTCCTCTTTCACACACACACACACACACACACACACACACACACACACACACACACACACACACACACACACACACACACAGACAGACAAACTCTCTCTGTCCCACCTTCAGTCTTTCTCTCTCTCCCTCTTTGTCTTTCACTCCACCTCCCACTTACACTGCCTCACCACCACCTCTCTCTCTCTCTCTCTCTCTCTCTCTCTCTCTCGTTCTCTCTCTCTCTCTCGCTCTCTCTCTCTCTCTCTCTCTCTTCTACTCCATCTCAGTCAGGCATTCCATCGGCTCTCTTTCTTTCATGCCCTGTCATTCTCTCCTTGCCTCTCTGACTCAAAGCTGCTGCTACTTACTTCTTTCCCCACTTCTGATCGAAACCTGGAGCACGAGGGGAAGTTAACCAAGCAAGGCCATGATAAGATATTAAGACATTATGACTCCAAAGTTTGAGGACACGTGCACTGTGTTCACTCGTGAAGCCAATGCTAGAATGGGCCTTAACTCTCTCACATTGATTTGTACAGCATGTCTTGTTCAGCTTTCATTAACAATAACCTTGGGAAAGAGACTAGGCGGAACAGGGTAGATGGGTTGTCTCCACTTAGCGATAGCTCAAATAAAAATCAGGATAGTCTCTTTGCTCTGAGGGAAAACCAGATAGTATGCTAGAGTGCATTATGACAACAAAGACATATCAAAACATAATTTTTTGCGGTTTATTTCATTTGGAGGTGAACAACAAGGAAGAATAGATGGGAACCTTAAAGGTGAACAACAAGGAAGAATAGAGGGGAACCACCATGGACCCCCTTGGTTAAAGAGAAAATAAAAAAGAGGAGGTTGGGAGGCTGTGGGGGGGGGGGGATGGGGGGGGGGGGGGGTGCAACCTACAGATGTGAAAGGATTTAAAATCTGTAATCTCCCAGGCATCCAGGATTACTGCGCACCCAGAGAGGGGATGTATTTACACACGGTGTGTATATTTAGCTTTTGAATTCCCCCACCGCTGCCTTCGACTCCCACCGTAATCCACGGAGGAGGGAGAGAAATCCAGAAAGGGAGGCTGGGGGGGGGAGAAGAGGAAGAGGAGGAAGGAAAGAGGGAAGGTTTGAGAAAAAGAGCAAGAAAGGCAGAGCAGAGCAGATAGAGGGAGAGAGAGAAAGAGAGAGAGAGAGAGAAAGAGAGTCTGTGAGTAACACTGAGAGTGTGAGCTAAGCGTGCGTCTGAGAGCAGAGGGGATTAGGGCCTATCAGCTCCTATAGGGGATCATCCCCTCTCTGGGCCGATGGTGCTTGCAGATATCCCACTGCACACACGGATAATCTCATTACAAGCCAATGATCATCAGCGCACACCAATACCGACTAATCACTACACCAATACACAGCCATCATCTGCCATTTACCACAGACAGACACCAACACACACACACAAACACACACACAATCCAGCAGTAATTATTTACACTGATATACAAAAAACAATAATAAAACAGTAGGTTTTCAAACGCACTGAATGCTGAGCTGATGTCTATTACTATAACCACTGACACTTAAAAAAAAAAACAATATAATACTACAATGTCTTCACATTGCTAGGTATTTATGCCTAAGAACTACTTTCATATCCTCATGGATCTTGACTTTTGGGAGCAATGCTAACAGACTGAAAGGATTCAGTGAACTGGACTAAGATAAAGTCAAAACACTGCTGTCACACTAGGACAGCGTCTAGAAACAAGAGAGGTAAGTATACCCACTTGACTAACTCTACGGGAGATGAGCAAATAATGAGCAAATGTCTCAAAACAGCGGTGTGTTCCTTTAAATGCAGTTCATGTAGAGTATTTGAATGTGTGTATAGTGGAAGAGAAGGTGGCAGACAGGAAGGTGTTGATGGGGACAAGATATAGATGTGCACTGACATAGCCCCAAGGAGAAAAAGAGAGAGAGAGAGAGAGAGAGAGAGAACCTCTGAAATGATGCCTTCCCCCACTCCACAGGTGTAACCAAACCTGACTCACCTCTCCCACATCTATATCTACGACCCCACCCAAAGGACTCATTACACCCCTCAGTGACCTGATGCACAAGGGAACCCCGGGGCAACTCGTGTCCACCCCTCAAACCCCCCCCCCCATACACACACACACACACATACAGATGAACCACAGGGGTAGGAGGGGGTCACCTGATCATACAACAATACCACAAGTCCTTGAGATGAAAGGCTGTGGGTCTGTGTTGTGTGCTGGAGGAGCAGGAGCCTGACTTTGATATATGGGGAGAGGGGTAGGGTGACAGTCAGTGACGCCTAGGAGAATGTGCAGGAAGAGAGGAAGAGAAAAAAAGAAAGACAGAAAGAAAAAAATACAGAAAGAAAAAAGAAAAGAGACTTAAGAAAAGACTGAGACAGACATATGGAATCATATGAATTCTATTTTTTCAGTCCTGCTCACTCTTAGAGTTTGTTTACATCTTAGCAGGACTGTCACAAATGTAGTAATGCAGTCTGAGTGGAACCAGTTTAATAAAGCCACACTTTTACTGAACCTGAAGAACCCAAGAGCTTTCTAGATGGCAACATTTCCTCCGAAACTATACACTTCCAGTTCCCAAAGTGATTTCTCAATCATGCTTCTTTCCCAGCCTCATAAACTCCCCCCCCCCCCAAAAAAAAATCTCTCTCTTTTTCTCTCTCTCTCTAAACCACACACTGGCATCCAGCATCCGCCACTTTGCCTTTGACAGAATTAACACGCTGGAGGAGAGAAGATTTGAGCTGGTTCCATAAAAGCGTGTCAAACAGTGCTGGAATCCAAAATATTAGCACAGCAGGAAGCGCAGGGGGAGAGACAGATCTCTGAAAGCGAGAAAAGAGAGAGAGGAGAAGAAGACAGAGAGGGGGGTGAAAGAGAGAGAGAGAGAGAAAATAAACCAATAGACAGAGACTGACATCAGCAGAGATGTTATTAAAAGTGGTGGTTGTGGGCTGAGGGGGATGAGGGATGGGGTGTGGAGGGGGGAGAGTAGGAGGTGTGTGTGTGTGTTGGGGGGGGGGGGGGTGAGAGAAGTGGTGGTGGAGTTGGTTGTGGTGAGGATGGTAGTGGGGGTGGTGGGGGATTGGGTTGAGCAGATGTATCTTGTGCCAACACGCGGGGGCAGAATTTGGACACCCCTAATCAGCCCTCCAGCAGCGAAAAGATAGAGAGCCGGGAGTGTGTGTGCGGATGTGTGTGTGTGTCTGTGAGAGAGAGAGAGAAAGAAAGAGGGCGAAAAAGAAAGAGAGAGAGAGAACTGGGAAGCTGACCAAGGAAATCCTGTGCTTTAGATAGGCACCCGTGGAATCGGAACTTCACTCTCCCCCACCCCCCAAGCCGACAGACCAAAAAAGAACAACTAAACAAAGCAACAAATAAATAAATAAGAAGGAAAGCACTTCTACACACTAATAAGGCAGGAGGAAAGGGACTTGGGTCTTCACCAAAACGCCCCAACCCGATGGGCAACATCTTTCTTCCCTTTTACTTATTGAATATTCCTATCCAGCCATCCTCTCTCTATCCCTCCATCTTGCCTTTTCTCTCCTCCTTTCCCTCTCCTTTAGTGCCTCTAGGGGTCGTTCTTTGAGGACAGAGGTGTGTGTGCGTGTGTGTGCGTGTGTGTGTGTGTGTGTGTGTGTGTGTGTGTGTGTTAAAGACATGACGATGGGAATGGCACAGCAAGAAGGGGAGAAAAAAAGTGCCCATCAAACGATTTTTCCAGTCTGGATTTCATGAAAGCACATCAGAAGGAAACAGTCATGGGTCCTTTCAACCTCCAAATGCCTATAATTATTTATCATATTTCCAGTAACACTCGAAACAAAAGGCCTCTCTGCTATATATATCATTCCTTGAGGGCCCGATTACACGTTGCCGCTCATAACGCCTGTACCCCGTCGATTACCCAATTAAGACATGCAATAAAATAACCGCAACCCCTTGAAATGCAGAGATAAATGACAAATTAATTCTATTTTATTTCAAATACGACAACACAGGATTAATTAATTGCCCCGTCACCTTTGATAGAATGTTCTTTGGAATTCTGTGATATGTTTCTTTTGTTGGTTGCAGAATGCGTTTACAAAAAGCATTCAGTATGCACTGCACAACAAGGTACAACATGCGAAAGATCATACAATATGCTATATTACGTATTTGGGCCTTGTAGCTATGCAACCATGCAGTAGACACACACACACACACACACACACACACACACTAGGTGTCTAAAAGCTCTAGGGGATTTTACAGATTTCCCCCCAGTTTCCATTACTCACAGTGCTTGACTTCAACTTGGAGTCTCAGAGTGCTTTGGACCTTTTAACAGAGGCGAACTTCATGCTTTTTGTCCCAAGTGATGGAGAGAGAGAGAGAGGAGAGAGAGAGAGAGAGAGAGAGAGAGAAAAGAGAAAGACAGACAGAGAGCAAGAAAAACAGGAGAGCTAGTATGACCCGGTGAGAAAGCCACTTGAGTTTTCTCTCTTTAATGCAGTGAAAATTATGTTTTTTCAGCCCTGTGCTCCCTTGAAAGGTTGGCGGTAGGCTAGCTAGCATGGCCAAATACAACAACATACACAGAGAGCCAAAGTAGTGAACCACAGCAGCTACTGTTAGCAAGGAGTGCTGTCAATCACAGGACAAATAGGAATACCTACTTTAAGTCCTACACTTTAGTAAAAGTGAGATAATGTCTTGATAATGACTATGTGTAAAAACGCTGTATACAGATCTCTGAAAAGTCTAATGAACCAGTGGCCTGACAATTCTCTCTCTCTCTCACACACACACACACACACACACACATCTATCTTCACATCCATGCAATTTGATTAAGTGATTGCAAACTAAATTGTTGTTACAACTGCGATCAAACGATGGTGTGATAACTGGTGAAATAATTCAATTTAAGGTGTAAAAGCATTGTTTAGATGTGTAAGCCCCAGACCACTGCTTTGGACCACGAGTGGGACAGATGTTACTCCAGATGTTGCTGCTGTTTAGGAAGAGAGCGCAGAACACAGAATCTATTTACCTCCTTTTTTAGCCTTTAGTGAGATGTCAAAGTGATGTCACAGTACGTTCTCAACAAAAGACAGACATTCTGTAATAATAATAATAATGATAATAAAAAAACAGCCCAGTGGGTTAAAAATAAGCTAAAATGTGAAAGGAGTGAGAAAAAAAATCTCATTGTGTGATTAATTCTAGAACACTCTGCGTGTTTCACTCGGAACGAGGAGATTTGGGGGCTGGAGCCTCGTATCAGTGGACGGCGATGATTCGAAGTGAAGTGCCACTCAAACGGAAATTTACTGACACAATAAAACGTGTAATTTGGTTTATCCAAACTATTGTTCTCGCACGCTCTCTCCGGGGCCGGCCGCGATTTTCTTCCAGGCAGTTTCTGTCTCCGTTTGGAACAAAGCCCTTCCTGAAAAAAAGTCTGTTTTATTTATCTAAACCCCTTCTCTCCATAATGAACTTCGGCTCATCACAGTCTGAAACAAGCAAGTTTCGAGGGAGCGCCTCCCTGTTTCTCTCTGTCTCTTTTAAATTATTTTCATTAATAACAAACTTTATCAATAAGAGAAATTAATTAAGTGCCACAGCACTTTCTCTGATTCGATGCTGCTTTAGGAGACTCTGGTGTATGACGTGACAAAAATAATAAAAATTATTTAAATAAATAAGAACGGAAATGAATTAAAACACTCGAATACCCCCCCTCACCCGCATCCACAACCCCTCCCTCTGTGGGCTATGGGAGGATGGCTTTGTGTTTTCTCCTTACATTATTCTTATATCCAATCATTTAGAAATCTTTATCTAATATTAAGCCATTCACAGTTATAATGCCTTTTACCATACTCCTCTCAGCAATTATGATCATATTCATATGGGAAATATTCAATTAAGATGAAATACAATACTTTTCACAGCATCTTTGTGCAAAAAAAAATTACAGCATTTGAAATGGGATGCAATAATCTGATGTGTGTGTATGTGTGTGTGTGTGAAAGAGAGAGCGAGAGAGAGAGATAGAGAGAGAGAGAGTATGACACTAAGAGAAACAGAAGACATTGTGTGTGTGTGTGTGCGCGTGTGTGTGTGTGTGTGTGTGTGTGTGTGTGTGTGTGTGTGTGTGCGTGTATGTGCATCTGCCTATCTGTCCGCGTGTGTGTGGGGGTGTGTGGGTGTGTGTGCATGTATATATGAGAGGCCATAGGTTCCACTGATTTCGGACCAGATGAGGGATGCTATTAGGCACATGAAGCATAACTATTGTTACAGCATATACCTGGCACAGTGTCATTAAATGAAGACACAATAATGAGAAATATCATTTATTCTTGAATAGCTATTTTTATGCCAAGTATTTTTTTAACTAAATGGCAATTCCACCATTATGGAGAACATGAACAATTATATAAATACTTTGTATTGTAGTAGTTTATTCCTCTAACCTCAACAGATGAATGCAGCAAATTCTAAAATTCCACATGGTCATTTAGATTATTACAATATGTGGCATGTTATTAGTGTTACAGGTGTGGGGAGTGTATTTGTATTTGCACACATGTGTGTGTGTGTTTGTGTGTGTGTGTGTGTGTGTGCTATTGTGTGTATATGTGTGCACGCAAGTGCCAGTGTGTGTGTTATTGAGGCTCCTCTGTAGGTCTCTCATGTATTACTTCAATGCAGTGATTTCATTCATCCTAAACCTAAATTCATCCTCCCCTGCACCAAAGAGGCACACACACACACACAGAGACAGTATAGTATAACAACACCACCGCTTGCTCACCTTCTGTAACACCACTGTAATAAATCCTGCTGCACACACACACACACACACACACACACGCACACACACACACACACACACACACACACACACACACACTACTTTAACAGGGATTAGCCATCTTCCTCTCCTCATCCCCGCCTCTGTAATCCACTCTCTCACTGGAGGTAGAGGCCCCACTCCGCTGGCCCCACAGCCCACAGCCCTGCACCCATCTGAGGCAGAGTGCACAGAGATGGCTGGGGTATCACAGAGGAGCTCCATACCCTCTATCTGTCAATGTGTCACACACTCACTCAAGAGCACAGGCGTAGCCAGAAATCATAAAATAGGTGGGCCCAGAAAAAATCAGGCGGGCCTTAATCCAAAACACATAGGTTACTAAAATAAGACAAATGCATTCTGAGTTAACATTGACATTGCAAACAACATTACAACTACTTACATCATTGAACTGGCACAGAAAACAGCTACAGCTGGGCTCAGCGGCCAAATGATCAATCAATCCACAACACTTACTTTTAATGCATAACATTTTTTGATGTATGCCACAACGGGGGAAGGTGAATCGTAGTCCAACAATTCAGTTAGATCTCTTGCAAGACAAAATAGAGACAGAGAGTTTTGGGTGGGTGGCAGGCTCATCTATAGCTGACAAGTCTAATGGGGCATTTACGTTGCGGCCACAGCTGACTCTTTTATGAACGAAAATTAGGTGACTGTAAACAGTGATCTGTTTGTGTTCATTATTTTTTACTGACAGAACTGAATAGCTGCTGCTCATTACTCAAAGATAACTTACCATGTTATGTGTTATGAGACAACAGGAATATCGACTCCTGGCAAATAAACATAGGGAGCCTTCTGATTGGATGGGCAGGTGGGCGGGCACAGGCCCATCCGGGCCCACCCATTGCTAC
>PYXC01001355.1:1677500-1715000 GCA_015244755.2 Tenualosa ilisha
GCAATTATAATGCTTTATGAATACTGGAATAATAGAAAGTGGTACCGATTGCTGTCAACTGATTTCTACAGACAGAATGCTTTAGACTGTGTTTAGTATCACTGTTTGAGCCAAACATTACGGTTGTGTCTGGTTGGTTGGTTACACAGCCATGGTTGAGACTATGCATTGTAAATGAAAGGTGGTAACACTTTATTTGAAGGGGTCTACATAAGGGTGACATGAGCCTTTTATAAACATGACATGACACAAATCATGAACATTAATGACACTTAATTCTTTGTCATTAAGTGTCATTTGGTTTTTGAAACACAGACTTTGTGATCCAGACCTTACAAAACCCGAATGACCCTCAATGACAACAGTTATAAACATCAGTGAAGTGTCATTAATGTTCATGATATGTGTCATGTCATGTTTATAACAGGCTTGTGTCACCCTTATTTAGACCCCTCAAATAAAAGGTGAATGGTTTGAGTGGAGATGGTGCGTTATGGCAGACATGTTATCCTGTGCTCTGCACTGATCTGAGATGCCTTTCTTTCACATGATATAATGATGGTTTCTTGTTACCTGCTAATACAGATGATTTAATTAGCTTCTTAGTTGCAGAGGAAAAAGAATAGGAGACCTAAAATGACATAGCGTCAGACCGTAGAGAGGGAGCTCCAGCAACACCATCAAAGACTGAAGTGGAGAGACTTTGTTGCTGCCCTATGCGCCAACCAGCATTATGGGGATAAGCAAGTTACATACGAGCTAAGTACATTAGAAACCATTATAAAATACTTTTTTCAACAGTTATGCTCCCCAAGTGTGAAGTGGGAGAACATAAACATTTGTTAATAAGGGTAATGAAATATTATGATGTTTGGGGTCATGATAACTTTGGTCGTGAGAATTGGGAAACAACAAAAAGAATGTAAGAGGTTGCGGCTTTAGTTGTCAACTTAACGGTCGCATAATTCCAAGTATAAGAATCTGTTGGCTTCCTCTTTATGTTAATGGTGAGCCTCCCGTTGGCCTTCATGACAGCATTCACACGGAAAGTGGGCACTTTTGGGGGGACAAATGAGAAGACTTGTCCCTAGGGTTAGCATACTAGGGTACAGCATGTGTGCATACTTTCCGTAACAGCGCTGCCTTTACTTTAAAATCCCTCTGATGTGAGAATGCTCGACAAGAAGCAGAAAAAGAGGGCGTTCCCATTGCCCATACACATGTCTGTGTGTGTGTGTGTGTGTGTGTATGTGTGTGCCTGTGTGTGTGTGTGTGTGTCTCTGTGTGTGTGTGTGTGTGTGTGTGCGACACGACAACACATTACTTTCTACTTTCTACTTTCCACATTCTACCTCTACCCAGCCATCCCATAACATTCTCAGCCCATTCCTTAGTTGCTGTGGTTTCACACTTTAGCCCTCCTAGCCTGTATAGCACCCCCCCTCTCTCTCTTTCTCTCCTCCCCTCCCTCTCTCTCTTTCCTCTCCACCCTCTCTCTTTCACCCTGTCCCTTGGGGCCACACATGCTCACCGGTTGATTAAAAAGCAGTTAGCAGGTCAGACTAATAAAGCTGTCGTATTAGCCCAACGGCTGCCAGTCTGACCCCTGGGACACCCCTCGAGAGAGGAGGGGTGGAGGGGTGGAGGGGGGTCAGAGAGTAGCGGGGGTGGGGGTGGGGGGGGGCTGAGGAGGAAGGCTGTAGGGGCAAGGATGAGAGTGAGGGGTGAGAGTAGTTTGAGGAGAGCTAGAGTGTCCCTAACCTAATGACCCTGAACTCCCACCTCCACACACACACACACACACACACACTCAGCCTCTCCAACCTCACATACACGCACACACACAACCTTCCGTGGCCTTGCGTCATTCCTCAATGCCGCAACGTCCATTTCCCTTCCCACTCATTCACGAGGTTTGCCATTGCTGCAGCTTTTGTGTGGAACCCTTTTAAAAAGCCTGGCAGGAAATGTGTTTGTTTCCCTCAGGGATGCAAATGAGGGAACACAGCTGAGCACCACTAAAAGCTTCATTTAGCCACCGCCACGGGATTCTGTGTTGTGTTTGAGGTGGACTGGAACATGCAAATGGGGCTGACATTTTGCTGTCTGATGCAGGGTAGAAGAGAGTGATAAACAGACATGTCTGCACAACTCATTCTGAGAGCCTTTGTCCCATCAAAACCCTCGAACCACTTTGGGATATACAGGAAAAAAACTAACTTCTTCATGGTGTACGACCAAGTCTCTCTCTCTCTCTCTCTCTTTTTCTCTATCTATCTATCTATTTATTTATTTATTTGTGTGTTTGAGTGTATGTCTGCTTCTGTCATTTGTCTATGAGAGGGTATGTTGTCTGTGCCTCTGTCATTTGTGTGTGTATGTCTGTGGTACATTATGCATGGCTGCAAGGGGTTTCTCTTTATACATCAGCATAAGTGTGTGGCGTGTGTGTGTTTTGGGAGTGAAAATGTGTGTGAGTATCTGTGTATGTGTGTGTGTGGGGGGGGGGCGTGCCTTTAGCCTGTTGTCATCTGTAAGTGACTGAGGGAAAGTTCTTCGTTGCCCTGCCATCTCCAGCTGCTCAGTGTGTGTGTTAGTGTCTGTGTGTGTGTTTGTGCATGTGTGTGTGTGAGCATGAGTGTACTAGTGTGTGTATGTGTGTGTGTATGTGTGTGCGTGTGTTAACCGAGCACACATTCATGCATTAAACGTCTCCAAGCTCAGAAACACTGCAAACAAACACACTGTTACTTCCTACACATGCAAAGCCACACAGCTCAATTCACAAGGCATCCCAGTAGACACTTATTCCACTGATTAAACAGCATAATTGTGTGACAAAGACACACCGCTAAGCCTCCATATGTGTTTGTCCAGCATGACAAACATCTCCAGCCCTCCCTCACACAAGAGCCAAAACTACACATTACACACACATGCACACACAAACACAACATACACACACACACACACACACACACACACACACACACACACCACACAAGGCCCCTCATCCACTTTCATGTGTTTGCCTGGATTAGCAGAGCAGGCTCCCCCTCTAAACTCAGACAATTCCCCTTGCCCAAGTGCTCACTCCATAAACCCCTCTATGAGCTCATGGCAAATAAAAACTACCCTCTACCCCCCCAATCCCCACAACACACAACCCCCCCCCCCCCCCCCACCACCACCACCCCCGAAACACCCATCCACCCACCACATTTGTCCCCCCTCATCAAAAAAAAAAACATAGTCCGTTGATCCCTCATTTGCTGCAGTGAGTAGCCATGTGGTTTTAGGCCTTTGAAGAGGGGGACACTTGTGAACAAAGGCGGGATCAAGGGAGCATAACAAACGCAGAGGGCCGAGAGAGAGGCTAATCCTACCGGCGGCCATATTGTATCAGAGGAGCTAATCTGTGTTTGAAGAAGAAGAAGAAGAAGAAGAAGTTGTGTCGGTGGGGGTGCGGACAAGGGAGGGGAATCATTTATGAAGCCTTCTCTTTGCCGGCCATGATCTTTTACCTTTGTCAGAGTCTGTCTGGTAAGGTTAGTGTCCTGAGGCAAAGTGTGTTAGAATGTGTGCGTATGGTCTTTGTGGGCCAAAGTGTGTTGGTGTTTGTGTGTGTGTGTGTGTGTGTGTGTGCAAGCATGTGTTATTATCAGCCATTACCTGTGCTGTCTGCCTTTGACTATTACCTGACGGCAACTCAAGTGTGTTTACTTCCTGTCAGGAATAACAGACCTATAGTTTTGTGGAAGAGGAGGCTGAGAAACTGTCTGATGCTCTAACAGTATAATCATATGTGTGTGTGTGTGTGTGTGTGTGTGTGTGAGGAAGTACTGTTGTCTCTGCTGTTGGTTGTAACGGACATGGGCCAAATCCAGGCCTGATCTGAGTCTGCAGCCACTAGTCTCTAAATGTGATATGTGATGTCAGCCTCTAACTCCTGATGGACTAACGGCAAGTTCAGTTTGTTTACCTCTTGTCAGGTCTAATAGAACTGGGGCCTGAGGAGCGTGCGTATGTCTGTTTGTGTGTGTGTGTGTGTGTGTGTGTGTCTAAGGAGGAGGAGAGAGAAAGAAAGAAACTGTCTGATGCTCTAACAATGTAATCACAGTGCATTAGAGCTAAGATGTCCTCCGTGATGGCAGAGCCAAACGCAGGCTTGGGTCGCTGCCGTAACGACGGCTCTGATTGCAGGTTATTGGCTGACAGATCAGTGAAGCCATTTCCTAAATGGCTCTCTTCCTGACCTCCCAGCACTGTACCATGACTGCCTGAAAGAAAAAAAGAGAGTAAGAAAGAGAGAGAGAGAGAGAGAGAGAGGACAAGGAGGGGGAGGTTGAGAGGAAACAATATGTCTGCTGAGCCACCGACCTTGGCTCAGGGCTTAGCATTTCCATTGGCACTGACCATGACAATGCCAGTAAATATCTGAATAGCTGGATATATTAAAAAACACTGGTCAGAGATCAAGGATCGGTGCCAGCAAGGACAAAACAGAGCAAAACAGAAAGTCAAAAGCTCTATCTTGACACAGCCAGGCTTTGAGTGATTTGGTGAAGGTAAATGGAATGGATGCCTTCACAAGGCCACAGTGGGAGACAGAACATCAGAACGAGTAACAGAGCGCAGAGGAATTACAAAGACAGTTAGACTGCAGAGTTTGCAGTCAATAGAGTAGCAGAGAAATGCTCTGCTCTTGGTTCTCCCTCTGAATCAGTTGGGAAATAACTGAGCGATTGCCCACTGGGGTGGCTTTCCCAATAATAATTCCCAACAATAAACACATGTTTCCCAAACCATGTTTTCAGAGTTCTCCAAACAGAGTTTTCAGAGTAATCATAGCCATCCTTTGTGTACTATGAGAGGCTGAATTATGCCTCTATAACTCACTAAGGGTTTATGATGGGGGGATGCCTGAGATGTCAGGGCTGACTCAGATTTAAGTTCAGATGATCATTATTAAACCATCTATATAAATACTAGAAAATGTAAGGAAAGAAAAATAGTACCCTTAAATAGTACCCTTAAATAGGGATGGTTGGGGGCTGGATGTTGCTACTAGATTTGTATTCTTAAAAAGAATAACAAATTCACAGATACTTTGCTTGCCAAATATATATAATAAAAAGATAATGCATACTTCAGTCTTAGTCAGTACTTATATCCATACACTACATTATTATCACTGTGTATGTGTGTGTGTGTGTATGAATATATATATATATATAGATAGATAGATAGATAGATAGATAGATAGATAGATAGATAGATAGACTTACATGTGTCTATGTGTGTTAGACATCTCACCTCTGGGCTAAACCTGACCCCCCCTCACCTTTAGTTCCACAACCACAATCCCCCCACCCAACCCCCATCGGCAGCGAGACGCCAGGACTGACAGTTCCAGCAGGAGACAGAGTGGGGCGAGACGCCTGTGACAGCCTTCTGACACGCCGCGGCTTACGTTTCACCCATCCTTTCTCACCGCCAGTGGGGCTGACACACACAACATTGTCTTGTTGATGTTTCCTCCCTCCCTCCCTCTCTCTCTCTCTCTCTCTCTCTCTGTCTTTCATCCTTTTTTATATTTTATCTTGAGGCTTTCAAAGGGGATGAGTAAAAGGGAGAATGAATAAAATGACAACAGATGAATTAATCCAAAGAGACGATGTTTCAGGGGTACTACAGCACAAAAGCAACAAGTACACTTTAAACGATAATGCAGCTGGTTGCTTATGATGCCTGTAAACAATACTAAAATGACACTGAAGATGTGCTGGCAGGAACCTGAAGATGGAGATCTAATCTCCTGACTAAAGAGATATTAAAGAATTTCTATAAAACTAGAAATCAGTTGACAGGCATGCTTTGGAAATAGCAGTCAGTAAGTATCAGTAAGTTTATGTACATAAATGTCACTATGTAGGCCTAAGAAAAGTGCTAAATCCATTTTACATGTAGACTCAGCCAAAGTTGAGGGTGTTATAGACACTAAAAGCTATGTACAGTACTAAGAGAAGTGCTCTTTCTAGAATCCCATAGAGTTATTGTGGCTTAGTTTTGAATAGGTTCCAAATATATCTTTGTCCACACATATTTGCCCATAGAACTGTTATATACTGTACATATTTCCATGGAATCTTACAGGGGCTCCAAAAAGGACTGCAGTTGAGGAGGAAGAATCATTTCTTTTTGTATATCCTTTCCCATACAAATATGATTGACATATGCTGTAGGCCCCCCTGAGGTGATCTGGGCCAATGTGGTGACTCTGGACCAGGCCAGAGCAGAAGTAGAGCAGGGCCATAACAGATCCAGATCATGGCAAAGTAAGGGGCAGACAAACAACGGACCAAGTCAGATGTCTGTTAAAATGGAATCTAGCTATGATGGACAGGACAAAGAATAGAAGAAAACAGAGACATTCAAACAAAACTCTCTCTCTCTCTCTCTCCTTCTCTCTCCCCCTCTCTCTCTCTGTCTCTCTCTCTCTCATGTGCTCTCACACACAGGTCACTAAAGATGAAGTTCACAGTGGAAGGATTTCCCATGGGTCAGGAAATGATGTCACCTCAAGAACATCACCTCTAGAAGATGAGAAAAAAGACAGAGAGAGGAGAGAGGTAATAGAGAGAGATAGGCAACAGAGAGAGAGAGAGAGAGAGAGAGAGAGAGGCAAAGCTGAGGTCAAAAAAAAAGAAAGTGAATGGTTAGATGAAGTTGATAAATGCAAATAGATGGACAGACCAACCCAAGGACATGACCAAGGTGACCACCACACCACCATCAAAACATGGCTTTAAAATGACAATAGGAGTGAGAGAGAGGGAGAGAGAGAGAAAGAGAAAGAGAGAGAGAGGACAGAGACAAAGACCAGAAGGATGAGTAAAAAAAAGAGGAACACAAAAGAAGCAAGAAAAAAGACTAGAGAGAAAAAGCAAGAGGGACGTAGAGATAAGGCTGATTTACATGGTGATGGCCGGCGCTGGGAATGGCTGTGGTCTCCAGGGTCCACTGCCTAATTAAATCGTCCCTTGTTGGCCAGGCAAAGAGCTTGGTGACAGGCAGCTGCTGGAGAAGAGTCCCATGATGCATTGCAAGTCATATCACCCCCCAAATCAGACTTCTAATTACAGACAGGGGCCTTCAATGCCACTCAAACACCAACAGACACTCCTACATATGGGAGACTCACCCACACACACACTTGCACGCGCACACACACATTACATTAAAATACACACACATATACAGACATTAAAATTCACACACAACCAGACACAGCCACACAGACACTAAATCACACACACACACAGACAAGCACATACACATACGTAGGCATTAAAATTCACATACACACAGAGACACACATACACAGATGCAGACAGAGATGCTAGCATGACTGCTGTAACACACAAACACGCACAAATGCATCAGAAATCAGATGCTCAACTAAACAGATATACAGATATACAAACAATGCAACAACAAACACACACGCACACACACAAATATGGTAACATGCTGAGACACAAATACATACTGACAAAAAATGCAAACAAACAAGCATTCAGAACTACACACATGCAGACACACAGAATTGTTAAATATTCCCACATTTACATGCAGTGATATGCTAATCACACCAGCTAAGCATCACCCTCTGTAAGCATATCATGGCGAAAGCACACGCTGTGTGTACACAAGTGTGTATACATGTGTACGTCTATGCTTGTGTGTGTGTGAGTGTGTGTGTGTGTGTGTGTGTGTGTGAGTGTGTGTAGGTTCTCTCTATGTTTGGATTCTCTATCCTATTTGTCTGACCTGTGGGTGGAGATAGTTCAGGGGGACGGGGCACACAATCTCGGCCCAATCTCGGGTGGAGGAGATGGGGGAGCGATTGGATCACCTCTGGAGTGACCCCCTCTCCGTGGTGACGCCCATTTGAACCGTGGCCTTTGGTGCAAGGATGACATCTTAGGGTGTCCAGCACTGACCCCGTCTTCACACTCCCTCTCGCACACACATACACACACACACACACACTGTCACACTACTATTCACACAGACACATTCACATTGCAGCCAAATCTCCATAACATCACCCTGTCAAAGCCTGTCAGCACCGTCAGGCAAGTGGGCTTACTCAGATGAAAACACAAGAGCACACAGACAAAAAACACACACACACACACACACGCACACACACACATGCGCGCACACACTCACTCACCTTCACAACTATCCATAACAAACACACAGAAACATAAATACAATCTCAGTCATAAACACAAACCTACACTTTCAGTCCATTTCTGTCACATTTCTCACACACACACACACACACACACACACACACACACATACACACACACTGACACACTAATTTGATTTCATCTATTTGAACAACCAAAACACATTCTACATTCTACAGTCTTCAGTTCCAACTCAGCAGGAGCATTGAACAGAGGCCCTCATCACCAATACAATCCGCGTAGGCTTCCCACAGCAGCAATGCCAACATTTAAAATGAAAAGCAAATTACAGATAAACCCAAACAACCAGACAAAATGATGTAGACACAACTAACACATTTTCCCCCAAATAGCAGGCCATCAATTGACCTCCATCTGCTTCCATTTTTTACCGGCGGTGACAATAACAAGTGCATGTCTAACTTCACTGGTCGCTGACCAGACAAGAGCTGCCCATCATGTAGGTGTGTGATGAGACATGCGCCGATCACGCAGCCCACACATCCAGAGCGCATTGATCCTGCTCCTGCTGATGGTGCTGTGTGTGTGTGTGTGTGTGTGTGTGTGTGTGTGTGTGTGTGTGTGTGTTTGTGTGCCTGTCTGACTGAGTGTTTCTGGGTCTGAGGTCCAGACAGACAGAGAGACATGTTGTGCTGAGGTCATCCAATAATTGAAATAAACACACACACACACACACACACAGAGAGAGAGAGAGAGAGAGAGAGAACCAACAGACACAGGACACATAAATACATCCAAACACTCAAAAACACATAAAAACAAACACACACATAAAAACAAACACACTCATATACACACACAAACACACAAACACGCATGTGTCAGATATGCAGTTAGAAGTCAGACAATCTCGACACAAACCACCAGTACCCTACACACTACACTTGGAAAATGGTCTGTCACAGGGACGCACACATTTCACACTCTTTCTGAGGAAAAAAGTCATATCTTATCATATTCTCTCTCTCTCTCCCTCTCTCATATCCAACTATCATTTTACAAAATCATTCCGATTTCCAGCCGTTGCCGTGCTCTTGGGTGGTGTGCACACACATGGGTAATTATGGGATGTTTAAGCGGGACCCCGGTGTTTGTGTGTCAGGCCGCGGGTCCCCTGCATCTGCATGAGCGCGTTGCCATGGCACCTTTGTGTCACGCTGACCCACATAATGAGTGTCACATTAGCAACACAACCAATCCAACCCTACAGCTGTCGGCCATATTGTGACAGCGCTGCTTAATTAATATGATAAGTAATGCCTATTAGGAGACGCGTCAGATTTTTTTTTTAACCCCTTCCCCCCAAATCACCTCCTAACACACACACACACACACACACACACACACACACACACACACACACACGCACACACACACACTAAAATACCCTGGCAGTGACAGAAAAGAGCACGGGCCCCATTCTGAAGCAAGAATGAATGTTAAATTGATCTCTGACACGACCCGCCATCAGTGGTCTTTTCTGAGGGCGGCATAGAGAGACTTTCTGGAGGAGCTGAGGCGCGAGGCGAGGTGAAGCGAGGCGAGGTTCACTTCCCCCAAACCCCCAGCTTCCTCCTGCTAGCATACAGTCAAAGAGCTTGGCACTGGTCCTACTCCGAGCGTACTGTATGTTCACTCCTGATGTTTGGTATAAAGAGAGCATCACCCTAATCTATCCCCCTTCTTCCCTTTGCCTCCTTTGCCCCCTTTCTCAGTCTTTTTTTGAGGGCAGCATTCTGAAGTGCTGGGAGGCGACGGAAATATAATCACTGGCCTTGTGTCAGTCACCTCAAGATTTCGGCGACAGCCGAAGCCCTTCTTGTCACCGTGGCGAGGAGAGGTTGTGACTCGCAGCTGACTCTTGGAGTGTGTGAGTTTATGAGTGTGTGTGTGTGTGTGTGTATGTGTGTGTGTGTGTATGTGTGTGTGTGTGAGAGCAGCGATGATTAGCTCAGATGTTGCTAATCAATGAAACATTCACACGGTTTCCTGAACAGAGGTTTTCTCTTTTCCCGCTGCTGAGATCTTCAATTGGTCTATTTTTTGCGCAAATAAGATGAGTTTTGAATGCTTCACACACGCACACACACACATACAAACACACACACACACACACACACACACACACACACACACAGGGTGAGGGACATACAAACAATCATAATCACACATATCTGACAAATAGGCTGCCGTACATTTTCTTAGAAGGTCAAATTGAATTACGAGGGGCATCGGAAAATAACCCAGTCTGCACAATAGAGGCAGAAGATGATCCAGGGTCAACCTCACTGACACACAAACATAATTCTGGAAAAAAACAAATTCAAATAAGAGACTGCCTAATTATATTTCAGAAGGTTAAGGGCTTTAGCTAATGCAAGTACAAGAAGTACCGGTTCAAGATATAGCTACAGCGCCCCCACTGGTCGTATAATTGAGGTACTATGTGTCTGAGAAAGGGCTAAATGTTTTCTCCGTACTCTTAAGGCTGCTTTTGCAAGTCTCCATGAATATAATAGTGTTAGCCTTGAAATGTCTGAGGTAGACTATACGTACTGTCAGGTGTTAAATTTCCCTGCCACGATCATGATCTGTCTTCAAAGCGGCATTAGAAACTGAAATAGCTTAAAAATGTATATACATATTTTCCTGTATGAAGATGATCATCAGTTACTAGTCATTAGTAAATTCAGTCCATTTTAGAGTTGATATATGATTAATTATTCATGAAAAACATGTACATCCATGCCTACATTCAGCAGATTATTTGTAAACAATAATGATTGGTTGATTGATTACATGATCAGTCCTTCTCAAAGATGACCTCCTTCACCCAAACTGGCCTAATTCGTTATGAGGATCTCCTCATGGCTCGGACTGTCACCAGGTGTTTTCGCACTTCGTTAACACAACACGCCTCCCCCTATGGGACAACTTTTCACGGGCATGTTGTTGTCGTGATGTCAGGCTGTGGAATGATGTGCCCATGCTTTTAACGTCGCGGCTGCCGCCGCCACCTCCCCTCCACGGCTGCTGTGCTTCAACTTCACACCTCTGCACGAGCACTCGCCAAAATCACTGTGCCACTCATAAACATGGGGGGGGGGGGGGGGGGGGCGCCATGACAACCGCTAAAACGCCTGTCACTTAAAGGTCAACTGATGCCGCCGCTCCAGCTATGTCGGCATCATTATTTTCCTTTTCCATTCCAGGGAAAATTGCCGGTGTTGTTCATGCCAGGTTCAACAGGTGTTTAAGTGTAAGACAGTGGAAAACAAACAAACAACATTTAGCCGTTTGAACTTTTTTTTTTCATTTAAACACATCTCCATGCTGTAGGCTACTGTAGATACAGTGTGCGTGTGCTTGTGTGTCTGCTGTGTGTGTGTGTGTGCGTGTGTGTGTCTGCTGTGTAAAGCAGAATTCAAGGCTGCGTCCACTGAAAGAATATTTGACGTGGGCTTATCCCAACAAAACAAAATGAGATTTGTGCTGGGCCCAGATAAGAACACAAAGAGAAAGCAGCATTTAAAAAAAATGTTCAAATAGGTTTAAGCGAAGGAAACAAAAGAAAGAAAAAAAGACTCAGGAGACAGATTAACCTGTGGCCTATTGTGCCACAGAGCTCTTGCTAATTCATTAGCCTTAGCCCATATCGAGAACCCAGACTGATGACAAATTAGCCGCTAATCACACAAACACAACAGCTAATAATGCTATCACACCCCAGCACCACCTCAGCTAAAGGCTAACAGCCATCCTGCTTTAAACATACACACAAGAGTTTTGTAGGCGGAACCACATTCTCTCTTTAACTTTCTTCCTTTCCCTCTCATAAGCACAGAGGAGAAGGACATGGATACACACACACAAACACACAAATATGCACGTAAACAAAGGAATACGAAGGAACCAATTCTATCTCGCAATTCAAATACTCATCAAATGCAGATAAAAACAGATCACCTGGATACTGGCGAACAGATTCACATTCTTCAACCACACACACACACACACACACACACACACACACACACACACACTGGACATCCCACCCATCCATTCCCAGAAACACACATACTACTTTCTATCAGCAGGGCTAGTAAGGTCTCAGCACTAATCACAAGTATTGGATAAAACAGTGGAGGTTAATGGCCCACATCATTCTGAGGGATCTAGATAAGACTGAGAACCTTACATCAGTCCACTGAGTCTATCCATTACTCTGTTTTTTCTTCTTCTTTTTATTTCTCTCTCTCATTCCTTCTCTTTGTTTCCCACCTCTTACTCTCTCTGTCTCTCTTTCTTTTTCACCCCCTTTCTCTTCCTCACTGTCTCTGCACCTTATGCTTTCCTTTCACTCTCTCTTCACCTCTTACATCTTACGTCTCTATTCAAAAAAGAAAGGGGTTGAGAGGGATTGAGTGGACGAGGGAGATCAATGTTTTTTTTTGTTTTTTTATGAAAGGGGGGGAGGGGGTTGACTCCCTCATACCCCTATATTTAGACCTACCATGTTGCCAGTGGACACATACAGTACACACACACACCAAAACAAAACAAAAAACGCTTTGTTCCTCTGCCAGCTCCACTCTAGATTTATGATGTCCGGATACAAAGGAGCACGACCCGACCCCTTTTTTTCCATTAGCCTATCAAATCTTTAATGGCCTAATGGTGAATGGGTTATCAAGCTTGTCCTGAAGGCAAAGGATTTACAGCAGTCACACCTCTATTGTTTAAAACTGTGTAAAAATGCAAGCATGTGTTTTGTGTGTGTGTGTGTGTGTGTATGTGTGTGTGTGTGTGTGTGTGGTCATTTCCCCAGTTGAGCATTTATTGAATAGTAATTATACATGTAGTTACAAAAGGGTATGTGACCACCATACACATGTCGGTGCACACACACACACGCACACACACGCATTGCGTACATACCTTAAATTCCTCACAGAATTAGATTCAAGACATATATGTGTACTTAACTTCACTTGGTATTCAGATCTATGCTTTGGATTTTTGAATGACAAATAGACTGTGGCGACTAGAAAATAGCACTCGATTTCCTTTGCACTAATGCGGCCAATACGTGGTCACCCCGATCGATAGCAAGGGCCTGTGTGACTCTGACCATTACCCTGATTGAATCTACTGATGCACTCGAATAATACACACAGACACACACACATGCACACACACACACACACCAGATACAAAGCCACACACACAAACACACACACACACACACACACACACACACCAGGACAGGTGCTCATCTTCTGGTAACAGCTGAAGAGTTGAAGCAGTGCACTGCAAATGCAATGCAATAAGTAATGGCCTCTTACCAAAACTCCATCTGCTGATATAGGGGTTCAGGCTGGTGTAAGAGGCTTCAAGCACAAAGCACCATGTCACAAAGAGTGGATGGATTAGCGATCAATTGAATTTCAGATGACTGGCAGATACACAAGGCTGAATCCATCAGAGGATGTGCAACACACACCGATCTCTCCCTCACGCACGCAGTCTGTCAAAGTCCTCTTGGATAAACAGCGCCATTGTGTGTGCGCTTGTGTATGTGGGAGTGAGAGAGAAAGAATAAAAATGGGGAAACGGAGAGAAAGAAAGAAAGAAAGAGGAAAAGCAAGTGACAGAGAGAGGAAAAGAGGAAGGAGAACAGAAAGAGAACAAGCATTCAAGGAAAAAGGATAGTGAGGAGAATAAAAACAGATCATCAAAATGAATTCACAAAAATGAATAAATGCTTTTGGCCCAGGCTGGTCTCCCCTTTCGCATACAGTGTCTGGGCAGTGGGGGTGGGGATACAGAGGTTGACATTTAGACACCTGTCAATCAAACGTTCAATAGGTGAGCCCTGCAAGGGAGGCATTGTGTGGCCCGTCGTCGTGGCAACGGCCACATTTTCTCCAAAAGGAAAGAGGTGAAAAAAAATTGCAGCCTGCTGGGTCATGCTTTCTTCCCTAGAAATGGTTCCTCAGGGTCCCCTTGGCGACTGCGGTCGAGTGGCAGTTTGAGGCTGCTTCGCCCTTTCCCCGGCGGCGGCAGTGGCATCGCCTGCCAACTCCACCCTCCTTCCCACCCACCTCCTGGCTGGCTGGACGTTCACAGTGCTGCCAGCAGAAGCGCAGACTGGGGCACAAGCCTGAGACAGGCGCACTTGAACCCCAGAGGGCTGCCTCTCTCTTGGATGCCCTCTGGTCCTCCTGCTCCAGACAGCAGCATGTGCCATTTCCCCTGCGCTAATGCTGCCCTCACGCCTAACCCCCCGATCACCCCCCCCCCCCTCAAAATCAGCACTTACTGCCAGACAAGGGCACCAGAGTGGGCTTATGGGTTCCCCCAAAAAACGAGAGGGGGAGAAAACTAGGCCAGTTTGTGCGTGCTTGCATGGTTGCTGAACAGATAATTAGGCTGAGAGAAGTGCTCTGTTTAGTTCCCGCTGTGTGCCTTTCCCGCTGCGTCCTACCTGTACCTGGACACAGATTGCAAAAAAAAAATGGGTGAACGGTGGTCAGGAAATAACAAAAGAGCACCACGGGGACCCCCGCCGCTGTCTGAATGGAAGTTAACGCGAGAAGGGGGTGATTTGATATACAGAAACAATTGGAAGTCGCAGACGGCACAAACACAAAGCTGTTAACAATAATTTGTTTATCCCCTTTTTGTGTTTTGTTCAACGATTAAATCTATGGTCTGCACGGAGAATTGTTGTCAGAACGTGGCGAACACAGAACTTATGCGCTATTATTTTCAGACTAAATTTCTCCGCCTGTTGATTGTATCGCAACACTCGTAACTCTATTTTTATGCGAGCTGTATAAAACGGAAGAGTGTCAACAGCTCGGGATATAGGTGTGTGGATGTCTGCAAACTATCGCTCTTAAGTTTCCCCCAATAGGCCATTTACCCGAATCAATTTAATGACTGTTTTATGTGATATAACACGCTCTATTACCCCGATGTTTCAGCCCCGCCAGCGAATTTCTCCACACTGGAGTGGGCCTGTCTGTCTCTCCGGCAGCATTTGTGTCATTTCGGGGATAATCTCCGATCAAATTGCTCGGATTGCTGCCACCGTGTTTGCTGAGCGCCCGATTACCAGGGTCCTGCGTGCCAGAGAGACAGGCTGACCGCCGTCCGCACTGTTTGCACAGCTGCATGCGCTGCGCGCACAGGCACATGGCCATTATTTCTATAGGCGCTTTTATTCCGCAGTCGCGCGCGTGGAACTGGGCCCCTGTGACCTGCGAATATTTGCGCTTCGTGACCTTCCACAATTTACATCAAAGTTGACCACTCACTCAAACAGCTTCAATGACACTAGCAGGCTACTCATAGACAAAATATGTTTGCTGATACAGTTGTAAATAATAGACTAGAATGAGACGATGAAAATGTCTTAATAATTTTGAGAATCAAATGCAAAAAGGGGTTTTATTTTTTTTAACTGATTTATTTCTTTTGATGCTCAAAATTGTCAAAATAAACGCATACCTTATTATATTTGCATATTTTTTACTTTTCATGATTTTGATAAACAAACGGAATCCAAATCTCCTAGTAACTAGGCCTATATTAAATTTGATAAATCAATTAGATTTTAATGGAGCTGTTTGATATTTCTTTCGAGTTTGTAAGGCTCACAGAGATGATTTTCCTTTTGCAATTCGCAATACTTAAGTTCACTTAAATTCACTTCACAGCATTTCTGCATTGCTTTAAATAGCCAACAGTTGAATTGCGATTTTGTGCAATAACCCTGCATTTGCACTCGAAATATTTTGCGTAATCTGGAAAACACAACTAATAACTAATAAATGCAAAAGTATTGTGATGCTGCATAACAAATAATCTGGTGATTGAACCTACTGCGATTAAACGCAGAAACTGCTCATGTCAAAACTGTCAGTTTGATCTTTGGTTTTGGTTAGGTTGGCCATTGTTTGGCATATATTTCTTTCTATATTTCTCTGTACAGTAACAGGACAATTCCTTCAACATGTTCCTTCTGTTAGTTTAGCACGCCCTCAAGGGGACCGTCGGTGAGTTGCACCGGTCAAGTGCCGAAACAACACTCGTCACCAAATTACGACCCCTTCAAATCATTCAAACCAATAAAACAATGGCTTAAATTTACGGCAAATCTGTAAGTAAAGTTTCTAGGGATAAACATACACCTCATCTAGTGAAAATACAAAACTGGCAAAAAAACGTAGGGCCTATATTACTAAAGGCATAGGTAGTCCTCCGTGAGACTGATTATGGGTTATTTGCTTTTGTATTTGTTGTAAATAAACAATAAATACATTTCTTGAAGTAATCTTGATGTGCAAGGCTGTGTAATTGTAAACCTTTTAAACACCCGTGAATGGACAATCCCTTGATCATTTTACAGACACAGCTACACAGTTTGTGCGTCAAAGCGATCGAATACCTAAACTATTCCTTGTCCAACACTGACACCTGCTGTTGCATCCTATCCATTACTGTTTAGTAAGGGAGGGGGGTCTAAAGGTGTGCCAATTAGTCGATCATGCCATTTGCCTAATTGGTAGGGTTGGTAAAACTTTGTAAATGTAGATGTAAAACGCTTTAAATGTTTGCCTCTTCATAAATCTTATTCTTTAGCCATACTGCAGTACTGAAAGCAAGGCTTCCTATATAACAGTCGTAAAGCACATTTCATTTGCAGCTAGAACACAAATGAATCCAGATGGATTCATGGGAATTGATGATTAAAATAATCGAGACACAAGGTCATACACCTGTCTCACGATTTCCTATAATGTTTCTGGTACGTAACCCTCTGATGATCCTGTAACTTAAACGAGAGACCGTCCATTCTCCAAGGGATGTCTCCACGGGGAAATGGGAGGTAGCCAGATTTGATTGGCCATTGAGCTCCAACATTAACTTCACGTTAACTGTAGCCCAATCGACAGGCTAACCTCTAGCAGAAATGTAAATTACTTATTTAACCACTTTGTCAAGCCTCTGCTACCAGTTTCTACGTAGGTAACGTGACGTTTTGGAATATTTTTTGCGTCATGGAAAATTATTTTAACTGTTTCTATCCGTCTCAGTCTGCAGCACAGGTGACGTAGCCTAAACCAAACTGATAAAGTTCACCTGCACTCACCACTGATCTATCGCAGCGACATGACATTTGAAAAAAAAATCATAGGTGTATTCTTAGTTACACCTTCCAAACGTTCTGCCTCTTACTTCACCTACACATTTTCTGAATGAAAATGATCACTTACTGTACTGAGGTATTCATCCACTTCTTCAGATCCTCAAGTATTGTAGCGGTTGGGTAGCATCCATTCTTGGCAGGCTATAGGCTACTTTGTTGCCTCCTCTGCCCCGCAGGTGAATGGATTTGATAAAAATGAATCCTCTTAAGACAAGAACTCTTGATCCCCGCGCTGCCACAGGATTTCATCAATGCGAGAGGTAGAGCCTCCACAACAGAGATGTCAAGACTCCACAATGAGGACCTCATAGCAGTTATGATGGCACATGCGTAAATAGGCTATAAAGATGCCCCAACACTATAGTTTCTTTGACAGTAATTCAGACAATTTAAATGATGTTATCAAATATCCATCCAGCATCTCTAGGGTCAGGTTCATGGATGAAGTTCAGAATGGGTGTCCTTCATAAAGCAAGTACAGCACACTCCAGAGTTCAAAAGTAAGACTCCAGCCCTAAGTTCTGGAACTATATGATAATGTCATAAATTCCCACCATGTTCTCCCTCAGATCACGTCACTGTCAAATGCAACATCCACCAGGTGTTACCTTCAAATCTATCCCCAATAATGTGCAAAATGTCCTCTATTCCCTGTTTTTTTTTCATTCTTTCTTTCTTTCTTTTTTAACACAGACTGTTAGCACAAACAAAACAAGGGAAAAAAAAGATCCTCAAGATTATTCTCTCACCCATGCCCACAGCGCACCTGGTCCAAATCCAGTGTAGTCCAAAAGGTGTGCAGGCAAAAGCCACAGCTGAGTGGAAGTTCTGCTGGAGTGCAAGAGACACGGCAGGTATAATGAAAAGAACAGAGCAGGAGGAGGAGGAGGAGATGAGAGGGAAAGAATAAGAGTCAGAGAGAAAAAGAGTGACAGTTTCAAACAAGCAAAGCATAGAGCAAAGAGAGAAAAAGTGAAGGTGCGACAGACAGCAGTGAGAGAGAGAGGGGGAGAGAGAGAGGATGAGTGAATGCCATGGCAAGCCAGCCAATGTCTGACTAACTAGGCAACTGAAAAGGCTTCGGTTCCATCCCCTACCTCCCCTGGTCCGCAAAAAAAGCCATAGTTCTCCTGCCTTCCAGCCTCTCCTAGGCATGAATACATTACTATCCACACAATAACTCTGCTTATTGTTTATGAATTACCAGCCTTCCGGCCAACAAAGGATATTTTCATAAGAAAACTCTAATTCATTTCAGCTCCTATTTGATTAGGGGGAGAAGAAAGGAAGCCCTTTGGTCAAAGCCCCTGAGGACTCAATGTTTTTATTCATTCCTGTTCAATAGGGCTTTATTGCTTCCCCTTTCAAAACCTGACGGTGGAAAGCTTTTAGAGTTAAACATTGACAAAAAATTATTGGGCGGCTGTTTTTTTTCCCCTCCTTTCTCCTCCTCTGTCGTTGTGCAATAACAAACCCCTTCAAAAGGACACTGAGCCCCTATCCATCCATCCATCCATCCCCTTCTCTCTCTCTCTCCCTCTCTCTTTTCTGTCTTTTTTTTCAGCCAAATTGTAAAGGCTGGAAATTAATGACAGACAGTGGAAAGAAAGGAAGGAGCGGGTGAGAGAGGGAGAGAAAGGCAGAGCGCTCTGCTCAGCCACAATACATGTCAAATCTAAATGATCACTGGCCACTGAAAGGGACCTAAGGAGGGGGGGAGAGAAGGACTGTATAAGAAGAGAAGGAAGAAACGAGGTGTGTGTGTGTGTGTGTGTGTTTGTCCATTTGTTCATATAGTAATCAATACGTAATGTCCTAAATGCCTGGTTACTCTCCCTTTCAAGGACAAGTTTCTCAATTGAACAAAGACAAGTAATTAACATTGAGGGAATGAGGAAGGGCTCCAACAAGTGTGTCTGTCTCACCTGCGCAAGTTGGACATGTGGTTTTTAAAGCACCCACTATAGCACCCCTCAACACACACACGCTCACGTTAAACCCCCTGGTTAGATTAAATAGATGTAAAAGTTTGTTTGTGTGTGTGGGGCATCATTTTATACCTTTTGTTAAAGCCAAGATGGACAGAGTCGAAACACAAGACTAAACACACAGCTTGGTCTTTTACATTGCTGCCGCAGTCCCAAAGTAATGCGACCATGACAGCCCCTTTCTGTCTCCCAAACTACACAAGAGAGATGAGAAGCAAGAGAGGGAGAGAGAGGGAGGAAAAGAAAGAGAGGGGAAAAATGAAAGGCCAACCTGGCATTTATCTCCAGGTTTTATCTGTACGCCAAAGGATAAATCAGGATAAATCAGGGCGTCTTTTTTTCCACAGGGCCCGGCTCCCCATTGTATTTATGCAGGAATATTTAACGGTAGACAAAAGGTGACTTTCTCCTTATTCATCGGCGAACAAGGCGACGCTGGCATTCTGAAAAGGGTGACATTTGAGCTTTTTGCCAACACCAGCAAAATTATATCCTTTCCATTGTAAATCAATGAAGTAGAATCATCGCCACAAAAGGAGTAGATTGCCTTGTCACTGTAATAAGGCCCGGGTGGTGAACACACAACCTTTAGAGACACACACACACACACACAGAGGGCTGGCACATCAGGAGCAAGAAAGACATACAGAGAACACTGAGGCATCAGCATCTTCGTCATCTTGTCATCATCATTAACGGTGCCCCGACCAACTATACACAACTGTTTCAGAGTTGGACTCCACTTCCTCTTGTTCCAATTTCCACAACATAAAGAATGCAGGCAGAGGAGGTGGAGGGTGGCGTGGAGATAACACACACTCAAGTGCACTGGCCTCAAGTCCAGGAGAAGGCCTGGTTTCAGAGTAGCAACAAAGTATATTTTTTTTCCTTGATTTCATGACAACACAATCGCACAAAAAATGCTTCATTGTTGCCAAGAGCACAATTAACACTGTGAAGTGTCATAATGAAGCATCTCTGCTCAACAATGTGATGGACTTTCTGTCTCTCTCTTTTTTTGGTATTTTGATGCGTTTCACTGTGAGGTGCAGAGTGACTTTGCTCCCACACACCGGTGTATGACTTGTAAGGTGCATTGAGGCACCATCACCTGGATGGCAGGTTTCACACCTGCAGAGGACACACTGAAAAAAACTCATTGTTTTGTACTGTGCTGCAAGCCACGTAAAATTTAAATATACACACACTGACAAAGTCCGTGTCCAGCTCAACTAGATCTTCAATATGAGTTGCATACAAGTACAACGGAACCAAACGTACTTCAAACACAACCTCAGCCCGTGTATAGATAGAACCTCTAAATGACCTAGTCAGATAAACTGAAATAAATCAACAGCTAACTGGCAGGCCATAGGATCAAGTATTTCTAATCAATTTGACATGAAATGTTAATGTAATGCCAAATGTTAACATCTGCAAGTCGCTGGCCTTTCAAGACAAAAGCAGAGGTCACAATTATAGATTTGTGCTCACAAGCACCCTCTTTGAATTATCTGATTTGGCTGTGGTAATTAATGTTAATAGGCTACAACTAGAGTAGAGGAGTCACATTCTACCAGGCCATACTAGTGCTCACTCATACGCAGGTACCAGGGTGTCAAAAGGCAGTTGTCATGGAAATATCCGCAGGGTCTTATTGTCTTGTTCCAAATGTCACGGCAACAAAGAGTGTTCTGCCGTGAGGACTGGCACTGTCAGATACGCAGAGTCTGAGTAATGGTGACTGATTTGTTTTGTTTATGAGTCTTGAAATCTTGATTAATTAAATGGCAATCCAAGAGCTTGACAATTGGTGTGTGTGTGGGTGTATGGGGACCAAAGTTATAACATAACCTATCTTGGAATGTTCTGGAAAAAATGTAGATGTCTTTATTTACAGTTCTGTATGTACAGAGCGGCTGCTGTTTTCAGAATCGTACAGAAATGTAAGACTAGAAAATAAATAATCTTTTGACTGAATGTCACAGGACACAGGACAGCTGTTGGCTCTGTGAGCTCCAGCTTTCACAAATAAAATATTTAAAAAAAAAAAATAAAAAAAATAAAAATAAAAATGCATTTTGTATGGTACGACTACCTCTAAATGTCCCTCTGCGGGAATATACACATATATAATGTCTGTTTGTACCTTTCTGAGTTCATCACAAGGAAGAAGAGGGGGAAAAAAGCTTAAAGCCACTGGGAGCTCGGTTTTAAAAAGTGGAAGCGGAACAATGATGTGCTGAGGACGGCATATTCATTTTCATTTGCATTTTACATATATGTACATTATTTCTTTGAAAGTCAGATATATAAATTTAGTACCCCTACACCACACTCACCTTCTCTCACACACACATACACACACACCTAAAGTTCATGCTCTGGGGCAGTGAAACCCATTCTGAACCCTAAAAGTTTGGGACAGAATTCCAATTTGAAAGTAAAGTAAGGTCCATGGCTTGGCTCAAATACTTAGGCCAGGTAGTCCAGCCTGATTGAATGATGTTTACTCCTGAAAACAGAACGTGGTTGCAAGATGTCTCAGTGATGCACGGTTGTGTCCTTTCCCTTGCAGTGATTGGACTGCGAGGCTGGAATGAGAGGCACAGGGGCAGAGTCATCGCCGCAGGCATCACAGTGGACGGTACCCTTGGTCAGTTCATCAGCAGGACAGCAAGTTCTCACTTCTCTCGCACACACACACACACACAAAAATGTATACACACTAAAATATGCTTGCAAAAACACATCTCCTCAATAGAGAACAATGCAACAGATCAAATGTATCAATTGTCCATGTGCACTTACACACTTGTACACACAAACACACACACACACACACACACACACACACACACAAACACACAAACTCATAAGTTGGTCTCATCCCAGGATGGGTCATTCATGTTCTTTAAGACTTTCCTCACAATCTTCTCCAAATCTTTCCGCGCTCTCTGCTCCTCTTCCAGAGATCGTTTCATCTTCTTGTTGTCCTTAAGAAGAGAGACAACAGACCATTAGAGGTCTTTACAACAACCCACAAAAAAGCTACAGGTAGAAAAAGCTTTTTAATTATCATGCTGAGCTCATCGCCCCCATAATATGATACATAGCAATGTGCATCTTGCCTATAGAATAGGACTGTGACAATTTTTCCTGCACAGCACAGAACAGCACTGATATTTCTAACTTTACAAGACATGGTTGCTGGCTTTGGGTGCATTTGAAATTCAACCTGACAAATTCAACCAGAGTGCCTGGAGTGTGAATGGAGCCCAAAGCCAAAAGTCTGAATAAACGAACGAGGATTCCATCCACACACCCGAATTTATGAATGGTTTAAGTGTACTAGAGTGTGCCTGGAGCACTTCCTAAATTACTGGTGTAGTGAGAGGTTATAGGTGGTCTGATGGAACATTGTTATAGAACCTCTTTAGCTTAGAACTCTAAGTCTTCTAAAAGGGAAGATTGTTCCGGCATTTATTTATCAAATTCATGCAGACATTAATAGACATTGTTACCTTTCTAGCTATGAGACCCAAAATAAAGACAAGGCCTGCATTTCAACCGACATAGTCACAGTTCACCATCATTACCTGTTTCAGCTCCCGGACCTCGTCTCTTAAGGCGTACACTACATCCACCAGGCTCCTTGAGGGAAGTTAAAGAGCAGGTCAAGTCAAAAAACCCTGAAAAGAAACTGTTGTACATTTCCATACTTAAACTACCATACACTAGTCTGGTGTCATCACCACGGCAGAGCATGAGCGAGTGAAATGAATAAACCATATGTGTATATCTGTGTGCTACAGAGGCATGTCTTTACCTAGGTACATAGTCTGCATGCTTGACTTCAATTATAATCCAGTATTACAACCCAACTGTTTAAATGTCTCATTGAAATGAGGCTAATCAGACAGTGGCTTCCTAGTGCGGAGGAGGAATGAGATTGACTAGTGTGCTTACTTCTCCTCAGCAACGGTTTGACCGTTGCTCTTGGTCTCCTCGATGATGATGATCTTCTCCTCCACCGGGAACAGCCCGGACGGCCCCGTGTCACGCCTGGCGCCTGTTTTTCGAGAAATGGAAGGGAAAGAGAGAGAGAGAGAAAAAAAAAAGCGCCCATAGTTTGCAGTCAGACCCCCACGATCACTGATCACAGATGCCTGATTGGCTGAAGAGACAAGGTGGATTGACTGATTGATTGATTGATTGATTGATAAGATTCACAGGCTTTCTTCATTAGGATCCAGTGTGTGAGGTGTGAGGGGGGGGTAAAAGACAAAAGTTGAGAAGGGGAGTTGTGAGTGACGGGGACTGGGTTAGTCAGTCATGCAGAGTAGCCCCATCAAAGAGCAGGAAACAAAAGGGAGAGAAGACAGACAAGAGAGCTTGAACAAAAGCTGTCAAGGGAGCTCAAGGTGACGGTGACTGTTGAATAAACATGTCGTGTTTTTTCTTTTTGATCTCCAGCAATAATAAGGAACACAGAAATACTGGAAGGCAACTGAGAACAGTGTGACTGACCAGAAAAAACGAAAAAAAGCACGTGGCCCACTCGTGCTCACAAACTCACAAAAATGCTATAAGACAATCTAACAAATCCAAGATTTATTCAAAATGTATAATACATTGTTTCTGTTCCTCTGTTAGGATTTTGATTTTTGACTTTTTTTTTTGAGAACAATCATTTCAGTACGGTTTCATTTTTATATGTTTCCGAAAAACATCACTTGCAAGGTTTTACTTCGTACACGGCATTGCAATAGATATGATACAACATTGTGGGAAAAAAAATTCCAATTCTCCATTTTTTTTCTTTTCTTTTTTTTGACGATAGTATTGAGTCACAAAGAATAGAACACAACATGTACTGTAGACTTTATATACTCTTATTCTTTGCTCTAATACTTGCAGGATGTTTGGCGAGACAGTTGTATTTCTATGTTGTTGCCATGAAGAAAGAAAAAAAACACTTTTTTACAATAATAAGGACAAGGAATAGAAGGTTCACCCGCTTCGTAAACATTGAATGTCTGGAGCTTGGAAACAGTGGGAGAGAGAAAGGGAAAGACAGAGAAGTGGGGGGGAGAGAGAGAGAGTGAGAAAGAGAGAGAGAGAGAGAGAGAGAGAGAGAGAGAGAGAGAGAGAGAGAGAGAAAGAAAGAAAGAAAGTGTTCACCCCAAAGGCTCAGACATCTGCCATCTCTTCATATTTATAGCTCTCATACTGTACCTGATTTACAACAAATTCACAACAACCCATCGAGAACAACACCACCAACATCAACACATTTGTTTTGTAAACTTTCATACTATTTCTGCGTAAACGTTTGACACAGTCATAAACTCTTAAAACACACGAGTAAAGGAAACTTACAAACAAGCATACTGTAAGTGTACAAAAATAATTTTTAAAATACAGTACACATATAAAATTAAGAATTCAGGGTGGGGAATTGTTGATACATGACAAGAGTTTGTGCAACCGTCCCAATACTACCTGCAGCATTGTATAATAGCCTTGAACAAGAGACATTGTTTGTCATTTTGACCTTGATCAATGTTGACACTGGGTGTCTATAGTAGTCACTAAGAATACCACCTCTCTTAATTCTGATTAAATTTGTCAGTATCTGTTGTTCCCAAATCGGGCACTAAAGCCAAGCTGAAATTGTCCGGTAATTCCTGATTCTAAAAGAACATTACTCAGGTCACTTCAGTCTCATGACTGAACTGTTATCTATACAGTACACACGTCAAAAAGGGATGGTCTGACGTTAGTGAAATGACAAGTCCATACATTACTAGGGAAGAGAATCTCTTGCAAGGCCTTCACGTCAGGTATACTTTAGCTAATAGGTAACAACAGAGCAGCTCTGATGGCAGAAGCCCATGGGCTGTTTTTGAAAGGGTGAATTGGGGTGGGGTGGGGACAGGAGGAGGTCATTCCCGTGCAAAATAAAAAAGGCATGAATGATAGGTGATCAAAAGGGAGGTGTTGACTGGTCTATCAACCGAGCATCACAGATAAGTGCATACACAAAATAAACAATAAATAAATAAACAAACAAAACAAAACAAATAAATAAATATGTACGCATACAGACAGACACGGGATCAATAAACAACAAAGACAAACATGTAGCCTGGTTAAGTTGTGTACAAAAATAAATAAATAAATAAATAATAACACAATTATGAATAAATACACATGGATTAAAAGAGCAAATAAATAAATATGTGAAATACATAAATAAAACAAAATGACATAAGAAGCCAACTCAACGAAGGGCCAATACCAGAATGGCAAGACTGCACTGGGTAGGGACAAAGTAGAAGTGGGGGGTTGGGGGTGTGCCGAGGTCATCATTTGGTTTTTTGTTTGTTTGTTTGTTTAGTTCTGATGGGAGATGTAGGAGCTGCAGCTCTTACGAGTCATGGGCCCCATCCTGTAACTGTGGGCCGTCCATATACTGTCATAGTCCGAGTCCTCCGACAGGTCCGAGCTGCCCTCCGGCCGCGACACGCTGCTACGGCGGCCAAGAGGGTCCACACTGGACTGGTCCAGCACGTGGTTGTGCATCAGGTCAGTCCCTTGCCATGCTACATGGGTGATGGTGATGGTGGTGGTGACGGTGACGGTGGCAGTGGGAGGGTTAGGAGGGGAGGGGGAGGGGGTGGTGAGCGTCGATGGCCACGGGAGAAACCATATGATGTTGAGTAGAAGGGGTGTGCACATGGCGATGAGGGGTGCAGAACAGACCATGAGGAGAGGAGAAGGGGAGGGGAGGCAATGATCAAATGGAAATAAGAAGAAGAATTTGAAGAAATAGAGGAACATTAAATAGATGGAGGACAGGAAATACATGGAGAGAAATTAAATAATAATTGAAGGGGTGAATTAAATGAAGGGGTGATAAGAACAGCCCCAAAAGAGAGTGACATTGATGAAAAAGATCAATAAAATGTTAAAGTGAGTGAGGGAGGAGTGAAGGAGAAGAGAAGAGGAAGAGAGGATACTGTTAAAAGAGTGTAAGGACTAAAGCACTGTTAAAACATCTCTACAGAGCCAGCCTCAGAACAGGTGGACAGTTTGAAACAGAGGGACAGGCATCTTGGGAATGGCAAGTTATATATGCATACTAACATCAGTGTGCAGTGTGAAACATGAACATTTCTGTGTGTGTGTGTGTGTGTGTGTGTCCTCATAGATATATTTCTATATGTTTGTGTGTGTGTGTGTGTGTGTGAAGACGTACTTGAGTTGAGAGTCTGTCTGGTCTTGGCACTCGTGCAGTAGGCCTCGATCACCTTCAGGATCTGAGCGTCCTCCTCCAGAGCAGCCGTACCTGTACAGGTAAACAGCAGAGAGCAAGAGAGAAGAAGAGAAGAACAAAGGAGAGAGGAGAGTGGATGAAGACAAGACCAAGTTTGTACATAAAGAAAAGGGTGAGAAAGAAGGTGAAACACACAATGGGTCACACAGTCACAAAGTATTTATTTATTTAATCAATTAATTGTGATGCAGTGCTGCAGTATGTTGGGTAAAGTGCAATGAGGTGTGCTGAGGTGTGCTGTGCTAAGATAAGCTAAGCTTGACTAAGTTGTGCTGATGGAGGTCTGAGCTGAGATGAAGACGTACTCTTGCGCAGGGCAAACTCCTCGTCAGACGGCTTCCTCTCAGGCTTACGCTTGGGCAGCAGCTTCTTCATGCTCTTGGGGCTTTTGCTGAGGTCCTGCTGCATGGACACACAATTATGTTTCATTAGATACAGCCTGTGTGTGTGTGTGTGTGTGTGTGTGTGTGTGTGTGTGTGTGTGTGTGTGTGTGTGTGTGTGTGTGTGTGTCTGTGTGCATGTGTCATATATTTAAATAATAATGTAACTTCTCAGCAACACCCAACAAATACCACCCCCTCAAACCTAGCCCTACCTCCTTATAGCAGAGGGCAGCGGAGGGCCGGAGGGGGGGTGCGGGGCGCAGGCAGCTCAGGCTCCAGGGCTTCTGGGTCTTGGGCGGCTCCAGGGGGCCCCACATCATAGTGCTGTGGGGAGCCCCGTGGGACGAGGGGTGCGGGAGCGTGTGGTAGGCAGGACCCACCGTCAGCCCGCGGTTCTCAGACTGACGGGATGGAGTGAGGGGGTGGGAAGGGAGCTGGGAGAAGGAGAGGGAGGGAGAAGAAGAGGATGAGGAGGAGGAGGAGATGGCTATCAGGTCTACTGCATTCATCAAGCCAAGCAAATGGTTTGTTGCAGAGTAAATTCAAATGTGTAAGTTGCTGACAAAGAATGAGGGGGAAAGTAAGGGCTCCAGCCTTTTATTTTTATTTATATTTATGGTAGAAAACAAATTATTGTCTGTTCCTTTTCATCATCATCATCATCATCATCATCATCATTATTGCAGGCTTTCCAGCAAGGTACAGCTAGGCTCTAGCACCAATGTCATGGCTCCCTTGGGAGATGCCATCTGCACATAGATGGACTTTCACAAGGTAGACTTGTTGACTAATGGAATCAAAAAATGCAAGATCAATATACAGACAACTTTCTGAGTAGAGCTATTTTCAAGTCCTTCCCACACATACAGGTGAGCTCACTGGCAGGATGAGGGGAGGGACGCTGAGAGAGCAGGGGGCTAGCACTGACCGTGTGGCATGGTACGGTGAGGGGCTTGAGGCTGGGCGCCGTCATGGTCGTGTGTTTGGTCTGGCGGGTCAGGTGATCCAGCCAGTCCTGCTGGTCCTGCTGTGTGAAGCACATCACCCTGATCCGCTCAAACATGCTCCCTAAAGTGCACACACACACACACACACACACACAAAAAACATGTGTACCCAAGTGTATGACAGGTATGCCGCATATACAATACAAGGAGGCAGAAACACCAAGTGCACAGCAACATTCAAGTGCCCACATACACACACCAGAAAAATGAATACAAGGGATTAGACACATATCAGTTAAAACATCTTTCTTCAGTGTTACCTTTTCAGTTTCACAACATTTTTTATGGACAAAAAATTTCAAGGCATTCTAGCAGTAGGAAAATCTGCCAAATAGCTACTCTCCAGTAGTGGGTGAGTGCAGCCTCTTACCAGACAGCTCAAAGGCATTTTTGTGGCTTTCAGAGTCTTCTAGTTTGGTCACCATCATCCCTGTCAATGGAAGCTTCCCCTGAAGGAGACAGAAAGAGAGACATTCAAACTCAGAAATCAAAACATCCATTTCGTGACACCCCAAATAATAAAGGGCAGACTAGTCCAAGTGAAGACACTGATAACGACAAACAAACAAACCACCACTGGCTATTGATTGAAGTTGAACATGCGGCTGCTTTCTTTGATCTACTGTGTTCTTGTCCTATTCACTCCTATTCAGTCTGTCAGCCTCTCCTTCAGCTCAGCCTGTTTTGTTCTTCTTTGCCATTGCAGTCAAACAGCATCTTTTTCAAATCTTATTTCTGTTTTCTATGCAGTGTGTGTGTGTGTTTATTCTAGACAGTCAGTCACACTTTCTGTCCTTGTCCTAGTCTCTCTTTCTCTGATCTTCTGAGTCAAGTAACCTGTTTATCCTCTAGAGTTGTTCACACCAGATCATTACGCTCATCTGGGCTGGCTATGATTTGTTTCGTCTCCTTCATGTCCTGTCTAAATGAATGGCTCTGTCTGTCTGTCTGTCTGTCTGTCTGTCTGTCTGTCTGTCTGTCTCACCTGGAAGATGAATCCACTCATCCTAGGGCTGGCAGAGAGGATGAGCAACACGTGAGGGAAGAGCAGGAGGTAGCGCTCATGTCTCTCCTAAAAAACACAAAAACAACAACCGTGTTTACACTTGTCTAGAACTATTGAAAATACTCACACTGTACCAACTACTATACTGATACATTTTTAACATTTCAAATTCATCAACTGTTTCTGTTTGAATGTTCTGAACTGTTAACTGTTTGTTCCATTTTCCTTCCTATTGATCCTGTGTGTGTGTGTATGTGTGTGTGTTATATCAAATCAATTAATTAGTCAATCAATCAACCAATTAGGCCATACTCAGACAGGCTGCCACACTGCAGAATCTCTCATGTAATTGAATACTGTATGCTATTGAATGCTAAATGATGTGGCTTTCCAGTAGCAGAACTCTGGCCCATGTGTGACAGTGTGTGTTAGAGGGGTGTTAGTAGGGCAATGGGCTTGTCCTTTGGCTGCTTGATTATGAAAAAAAAAGATAATCACAATGACTTTGATCAATGTTGAAATCCCAATTATTTCAAATGATGACGCTGCATTTATTTAACTCTTAAGACTTTAACACTTTTAAACACTTTTAAATTTCCCCATTATTTTCCCTACATGTTTCCCTTCGTATTGAGTGTGTATGTGTCATTCAGTACAACATCTCACAACAGAGTAGGCCTACTTGCAAAACAGAATCTGACAAAAAGAAAACAAAATAAAGTTGACAGGTCCAGGAGACGCAGACAGATCACTAACCCGCTCCTTCACTCCCGTCACGCTGGTAGCAATTATTGTAATTACATAATCAACATTTAATTAATTGTGCGGTGCTAGTGTGTGCCTGACCTCTGAGCTGTGGCTCTGAACCATGGCCTGGCTGATGAAAAGCACTGAGCCCAGCGTGTGAATGTCCTCGCCCTCCCATAGCCGAATGCTCTCCGTCAGGATCTGCAACTCCAGTTCCTTGCGCTTGCGTACCTCCTGACACTGCGCCTGTTGCCGTGGAAACACACACGCACGCATGCACAGACAGACAGACAGACAGACACATGCATGTGTGTACGCACATCATTAAGTTCTGGTCTCCATGGAAACCACAAACACACCCATTATGACACAGCAGAATGATTGGTGATATGATGCGTCTCACACATTGGTGCAGAGTGACGAAAATGAGACCATACTGTGAGGAGGCTACAGTGTTAAAACGTGTTATATTACGTTGCTATACAGGTTTACACATTTTCTCATTTAGAGGAGGTGACGAATGTCTCACCGAGAGGCTTTTGAATGAAGTCATGCACTTCTGAATGTCTGGTCTATCAGGATGACCCTCCTGTGTGTGAGAGAGAGAGAGAGAGAGAGAGGAGAGAGAGAGAGAGAAATTGTACATCTCAGTACATCACTTGATGAACCAATTATGTGGAGTGGAGCTCTAGGCTTTCAAGAGCACTCTATAGCTCACTCAGTGAAGCACACATACAATGTCCCACACACAGTTTTGTCTCCCAAGAGCATCAGCAGAAACAGACTGAAAGGAACACGCATACACCCACACTCAAACCTTCCTGGGTAATACTTAGACACAACTAACACAAACTAACACACACACATTTATATTTTTCTACATGTTTATGCTCAGCAAATCACACACACACACACACACACACACACACACACACACACACACACACCACACACACACACACACACACACACACACACACAGAGTCAGTGCTACCTCCATGTGTCTCTCGAGCTCCTTGAGCAGGGTGGGGTACTTGTCGAGCCTCATGAAGGGCTTACTCAGGCCTGTGGTCAGGGTGAGGATGCCGGGAGTACTGGCCCCTTTACTTTCCATAAACTCCCCCAGCTCCTCACTATAGAGAGAGAGAGAGAGAGAGAGAGAGAGAGAGAGAGGAGAGAGAGAGAGAGAGAGAGAGAGAGAGATCTTCAATGTGAGAAATCACATCTTCAATGTGAGAAATATTCAATTATAAGGGACTCATACTTTAATAGATTCACACACCTAATCCCAGGAGTCCAATATCTATGTGAACAGGAATTGCTATCTGTCTTACTTGGACAGAAAGGACAGACAGCAGCTCTCGCTCCCAAATATGTCAGAATGCCATAAAGTAAGGGACAGTGGGTAGACACCACCAACACATATGTACACCAATCCACACCTTTTCAGAACACACCACACCCACACACTGACACATCATCATCATTCATCCACACACAGACCCCATACCTGCACAAACACACACACAGACACACATAAACACACACACACACACACACACATATACATACAGCATACATGTATGTTCATCATAATGTACTGTTTGGGTGTTATGCTTTGGCAATGCAATTAACCTATTTGTTGTGCCAATAAAGCTAACTTGAACTGAATTGGAGAGAAAGAGAGAATTATTAAATGTCACGTAATTCCAAAAGACTCAGATTTGATAAATCTAATGGTCATTTTTAGATACTACAGATGAATGGAGATGACAGTCAGCCAACAATGATACAGATGAAAGTCAGACAATGGTTAGAAAAATATGAAAACGGGAGTTTTATTTACAGTGATGTGTATCAGGGGAAAGACATGATGCTCCACCATTACATTTTCTAATCGGACTAAGATGAATAACCAGACTGAAATCTGATCATTTGTGCGCATGTTACCACACTGATTGACTGACTCCTATCCAGTCAGAGATTAGTGACACACCTGTGTTCCATGAGCACGTTGACAGTGGAGGGATGGTTGGAGCAGTAGGCGACATACAAAGACTTCATCTGAGGAATGAGTTTGAGGAAGAAGCCTCCCACTCTCTGCTGTGACTCTGGGTGTCTGGGGATGGGGAGGATAGGAAAAACAAACAAATCAATTAATTAGTCAATCAATCAATCAATTAGGCCATACTCAGACAGGCTGCCACACTGCAGAATCTCTTGTGTAATTGAATACTGTAAATCGCTAAATGATGTGGCTTTCCAGCTGGCATAAAGCGTTGAGGTTGGCTGCTGTTCGTTACCAAATTCTCCACTAGATGTCAACAGTGAGCTGTGATGGTCTCAAGGGACTTTGTATAAAAGTGTGAGGAATCTCTGCAGTGCAAAATAGCCACTCCCTATTCGACTAGATGATGGGAAAAGAAGTTGAGAATGAGATTGAATAACGACCAGAGATTCTTGGTCTACGTTTCACTATTCTGAATGAAATCTGTCAGAAGAGATCATAGAGAGCCTTTAGGTCAACTGACAAAGATGGCTTGGGTAGTCCTGGGTCAAATTCTTAGGATTCATACATGCTGATAAACATGGGGTGTGTATGTGTGTGTCTGTGTGTGTGTGTGTGTGTGTGTGTGTGTGTGTGTGTGTTTTGTGGGACGTGTTAAAGGGAATGTCACCTGGTGATGTCTTCCAGGGACTGGACGAGAGTCTGCTGAAACGTACTGATCTCCTCCAGATTCCCCAGGATGACACTAATGTCTGAGCTACTGAGCCTGAGAGAGAGAGAGAGAGAGAGAAAGAAAGAAAGAAAGACAGAAAGAGAGGGAGAAAAAGAGAGAGAGAAACAAAGAAAAAGAGAGAGCACAAGTGTGTGAGCATGAACGGGACAGACAAACCAGATGAACCAAGGAATAGAAGTGCCATCTCAAACATTAGGGAGAGAGACGGGGGCGGGGGAGGAGCGAGAGAAGCTCAGTGCAAGAGGGTCAGATATTGATCCATATGCCTGGTTATGAGCAAGCACAGTACAGACTGCAGATGTGCCTGAACAAAGATAATGGTCTGATCTGACGCAGACGCAGACGCAGACACAGACACACACACTTAACTCCATCCTGTTTGTACAGCATCTAAAGACCTAGTGTAGCTGCTAAAAAGGGCACGGTGAGGACAGTGTTCTCCATTAGACAAACAGAGCAGAAGAGATTAAAAAAAAAAACAACAACACCCTATTCTCCCCTCAACACACACACACACACACACACACACAGACAAATGTGCATTAGGGACTGAAATAAGCAACAAATCAAAACAATCCACCTCAAAGCTGTTTGAAGCCAAATATAACTAATCCCTGTTGACCTAGTAACTGGGGTCAACCTCGTTGTAACACATGGAGTGTGCTGAATATGCATGCTGCATACTAGCCTACACACTGCATACTGCACACAGATTCAGCACACTGGCCTCATCTGTGGCCCCTGTCATGTGGAATGACACATATGGAATCCTATTCACCTCATGGAGGGAAAACCAAACAAAACAAAAATCACACAGGTGGAATGTCAAAGTGCTGTTTCCATGACAACGAAACTCACTTGTCTGTGTTTTGGAGCGAGCGCAGGTAATTGGACAGGAGGTTCTGCAGGTCTTTGGAATATTCCGTCTCGGTCTCTAGAATGTTCTGAAGTACCTGGTAAGGTAGAGACAGGTTTCACTTTTAACACAAGGGGATAAATGGGACATGAGACACAAAATTGATCAAAACAATGATGCTCATCAATATCCTGAAAGCCAATGACTGTACAATTACTGCAGACCTACAGTTCAGAAGTAAACAAGACATGTGCTGTATTGTGGACACTTTTTACTCAAGAATACACATATAGGCTACACCTCACCCTTGCTTATGAGCTCATGGCTCACAAGCACACACACACACACACACACACACACACACTCACACACACGCACGCACGCACATGCATGACAGACACCTGGCCTTACTTCTCACCCAGTGACCTTCTACTCACACACACAAACAAGCACACGGCAAAAGGAAAATACGCACACATACGCACACACGCAAGCACACACACACACACACACACACACACACACACACACACACACACACACACACTCACTTCTCACCCATCTCTGACCTCACATCTACCCACACCACCTTTTACTTCTCTCTCTCTCACACACACACACACACACACACACACACGTCACCCCAGCCTGTGACCTCACCTCGGCCCTAGCCTATAATTACTCCCCCTCTTCTCTCCTCCCCCCCTCGATCCATCAGACAGGCAGGCAGCATTAGCCAACACACAAGTCTCACTCACGCCGTGACTCACTCACACAAAGAGCTATGGCAATGAAACACACAGACGCACACACACGCGCACAAAATGCAGGACCAAGATATGATTTTTGAACTAACAAAAAGCAGGTCAAGTCAGGAAGTTAAGCACGGAATCTTGTCTGTTCTATTTTGGTGGTTGTTGTTTTTGTGTGTGTGTGACCAACACCACCCTCCCCCTTCCCCTCAGGTAGTTCCCATGAGAGACAACACAGACATAAAGAGATGTGCTCGCTCTCTCTCTCTCTCAGCACTCTCCTCTCCTCAAGCCAGAGAGAGAGAGAGAGAGAGAGAGAAAGACAGCAAGAATGAGAAAGAGAGAGAGAGAGTAAATTTACAGAGACAATGACAGCCTGTCAAACCAGGCCTGTGGATGGACAGGACATCCACCCGTTCCCAGAAACAAACATCTGTATAGACTGTTGAAGGAACTACATCCACCCATTCCCAACAGAGTCAAGCCTGTGTATAGACTGTTGAAGGAGCTACATCCACCCATTCCCAACAGTGTCAAGCCTGTGTATAGACTGTTGAAGGAACTACATTGCTACAACCAAGCTCCTTCGGCAAAACCCCAGTCAAATATGCAGCCTCTGTTTTCAGACATAAAAATAGCTCTAGGCCTGCTGGTAATGCTGGTGAGACTGTGAACATAACAGATCCTCGTGTATTTCTGTACACTGCAATTGTTTTGATAATGTAAATCAATGCACTAATTTTAACACCGTCTGAAACAAATCTGGATGATAGCAAGTCTCCAACACCAAATAAACAACGAATATGAATAACTTACAGAAAAATATCTGGAGACCACATCTGTTGTTCTTGTATTCAGTACTAATGTAATATTTCACCTTAGGCCCCTGTAACATGGAACCAGTGTTTAACATAATAATACTGCTGAACGGGGTGTGGTCTAGGGACACTCAAAATAGCTGTTCAGCCTGAGCCTGGAGAGTCCCTGCACAAGCCACTCATTGAGCGCCAATCACTGCTCTCTGCCGGTCTGGCATTTAGGAATGAACTAATCGAATAGACAACACAATGCACTAGCAGGCCCATCCAATAAGAGCACCTTCCTGTCACATCGCATCGCAAGGGATGAAATAAACTTTAAGAGCAACAGCAACCGATTGCATTTAAGCGGCACTTTCTCTCTGCACCGATGAGTGTTTTACAGCGGAGAGTGGAAACTCCCATTAAGAACCACCACTATGTGGTTCATCAGCAGATCAAACGCCAAAACACTCCTCCATCACCGCTCACCGTCACGAGGACCCTCCAGAAAAACCTCATCGTGATGTTACGGTGTTCTTACCAGGTTGTAGTAGGTCTTGCTGATGGCAGTGGTGTCAAACCCTTTTGGGGGGCTCTTCAGTGTTGCAGCTTTCGGGGACACGGGCTTCTCTGTTGGGAGAGCACAGAGACACTGAGCTGTACCACTCATTTCCAAACCCACAATCACATTAACATTCCACTGAGCCAACACAGCCTCCTTCAAGCAGATGTTCACTGTTTAAGCTGTCTTCATTACGTAGCCATTTCACTGGGCAAAAAGAATGAAAACTTGTGCATTTTGAAATAAATCAACGAAATTCAGCAACTACCCCTTTATAAACATCCAAAGGAAACTCAAGCCAATCCTTCATCCAAGAGACGTGCAGGTGCAGGTCCCTGGGAGAGGCTAACCACCTCCCCTTAGGTCACCTTGTCTCAACCATCTATGGCTCCGAGGCCCAACCTGAAGTAATTTCCTACTCCCTAATCCTAATCTTATTCCCTCTCATTTCCTGTCTCTCTATGCTGTCCTACCAAAATAACAAAGGGTTGAGCCCATCTCCTCCTCCTTAAAGAAAAATAAAGTTTAAAACAAAAGCGCAAAAAAAAAAAAAACAAGGACATTCTTCTTGTTACCTTTGATCTCGCGGACATAGTTGCTAGGAAACCAGCCGATCTTGCCGTTGAAGGTGCCCTCCCACCAGCCTCCTTCCTCGGTGCGGGTGACATGGATGATGTCACCCTTGGAGAAGGACAGCTCATCCTCATTGGTCTGCTGGAAGTTGAAGCGAGCCTTCACCACCAGCTGGGCATTGCTGCTCTCAGTCATGTCCTATGGCAGACACAGAGAGAGCGAGGGACACAGACAGACAGACAGACAGACAGACATGCAGGCAAAACAGTTAGGCCTGTGGTACACTTCCGTGCACATGGCGCACACACTCGTGTGCACGGAGCACGTGACAAGAACTGCATCATCACTGTGACATATGCAAGTACGCATGTACTTCCTAGATGTTGTTACCGTACAGCACAGTAAGCAGGTAAAACTGTTCATTCATATTCATTTGTGGAGTACACCTGGATGTGTCCCGAGTATTTCTGGTTAGTGTGTGTATTACGGTCGTTAACCGAACGAAACTAGCTTGTTGGTACAGTTGAGGTAGCTGAACTACTGTACCTTGCTGTGGTAACTGACAGGACCGCAATGCACATCTAGACAACTAGAAAAAAAAAGTATATGTATCATTGTGGTGCGCACTGTGTGCAAAATGCTTGCGCGCAACTGTGTGGCTGAAAGTGTACCATCTCCTTTAGTTAGAAAAGGAGACAGGAGAAAGATAGACAGACAGACAGAAAGACTGGCCAACAGTAAGTCAGAAGAGGAGATTGGAATAAGGGAGGGAGAAAGAAAGATAGACAGACAGACAGACAGACTCAAATAAGGGAGGGACTGAGAGACAACCAGACAATTAGAGAGAGAGTGATGAGTGAGGTAGACAGTGTTTGAATCTCATAATGAGAAAAAGGAAAAAATGTCAGGAAAGAAAAGAACTCGAGAGTGCGGACATGAGAGAGAAGTACTCGGTGACTGTAATTACTGCTGTTCCCCTCCAAAGACTCTAAAGTGACTGTCACTAGCACAGTCATGTGTTGTTGTTTTTTAGGTGCTCATTAGCGGGAGCCGTCAAAGCTATTTTTACATGGTTCCTTAGACTGTAGAACAAAAAACACTTTGACAGGCATCTCCGGGTTGCCTGTCACAGGCTCATTTAGTCGACCAGCTTTATAAGCTGGTGTCGCTTACAGCTAAAAACACACAGCATCTTCACATCTTTCTCTTTCAGTCTCAGGTGGAATCAGTAGTTTTTGTA